>CAXAMN010010668.1:102174-156690 GCA_963970005.1 Durusdinium trenchii | reverse complement strand
ATCTGGGAGGTACCCAAAAAGTCGACTTTTTGGGTACCTGCTTTGGTGATGATGGGTTGGGTCATCGCGAGAAAGCGATCGATTCAGCAGATGTCCGGGCGCTGAGGTGACTTTTTGGGTACGTGCTTTGGGGATGATGGGTTGGGTCATCGGGAGAAACCGATCGATTCAACACAAGTCCGGGCGCCGAGTCGACTGTTGGGGCGCTGCTTTGGTGGTAATGGGTTGGGTCGCCGGGAGAAACCGATCTTTTCAGCACAAGTCCGGGCGCCGACCCTTGCGGCACTTGATTGTATCCGAGACCATGGGCAGCGCCCTGCGGGCAAGAGCTGACGTCCGATGGTAAATCGGTGCAAGAGATCAGGTATAGTAAACCTGGGAGGTACCCAAAAAGTCGACTTTTTGGGTACCTGCTGTGGTGGTCATGGGTTTGAATTTTTAGGCAATGATATCCTGTGGGGAGAAGGGTTCAGCATCACCGGGCTCATGCAAGCGATCACGTCCGATGGTAAATCTGGGAGGTACCCAAAACGTCGACTTTTCGGGTACCTGCTTTGGTGGTGATGGGTTAGGTCACCGGGAGAAACCGATCGATTCAGCACAAGTCCGGGCGCCGAGTCGACTTTTTGGGTACCTGCTTTGGTGGTGCAGGGTTGGGTCTAAATTCTTGGGCAATGATCGGGGTTCATGCAAGAGCTGACGTCCGATGGTAAATCTGGGAGGTACCCAAAAAGTCGACTTTTTGGGTACCTGCTTTGGTGGTGCTGGGTTGGGTCTGCACTCTTAAGGCTGAGGCTAAGGCTTAAGGCTAAGGCTAACATAGAGCAAGGCTAGCGCTAAGGTTCTATCCCTTGGGGGTCGGCCGCTGCAGGCGGTAGCCTGGTAAATATAAATATATAGGGTACACATGGTACATGTTAGAACACAGTGCAATTACTGTAGAATACTATGCAAACATATTCTGGATATATATATATATATATGTTGCACAAGCAGTATTTCTATGTATTACGTACTGTAAATTTATGAATATAAGTCTCCACACAGTATATTATTATGTATTAGTTGCAGGGCAAATAACTATGCATGCAGCATCTATCTTGCATCGTGACACCTGAAACCATCTAAACGTCCATGTCTATGTAGGCTGCATTGATGCCAGCCCCGCCGTTGCGGACGTCGCAGGCAGGGGCACGTGGCAGGGGCAACATCCCTCGCGAACCAGCCAAGCCACGCACGCTGGCCAAGTTGGGGTCTGCTTCTGCCACTGCAGCACATCTGGGACACCTGAGTCCAAACACCAATGGATTCATCACATCGATGAGTTCACGCGAGAAAAACCCGAGTCCAACCATGGGGGGTTTTAGTTTGTATAGGAGTATGGAAGGTTAGGGTGGGCCCTGTTCCCTGTTTGCGGGTGGGATTGATATTCTTTCAGTGTTGGAAACCTCCAAGCTCAGCTGTGAGAGAAAACACCAGCAGACAGCTTTCCACCAGCACGGCAGCACATCCCGAGTTCGAAGCCATACCTGTTGAAAGAGAAATCCTTCCACACCATGGAGGAACACCCCGCGATTTCTTGCCGACACTCAACCCCTGGGGTCGAAGTGAAGACTCTTGACTAATAAAGCCTCCAAACATGGATTGTAACACCTGTTCATATGGCAGGGGTCGAAATATCAAGAGTACATATGTCTACATTCTACTTGATTAATTAACCCTGTGTTCCTACCAATCAAGAACATATGGCAGGGTCCTTCTACATCAGGGTCTACGGGTCTACATCTAAAGAACTCTTCTGTGTGGTCCGAAAGCCCATCTCCAACCCATCGAGCAAAGGCCGACGGGCCGACAGCGTCTCGCCCTTTTTGGGGATGGCGGTCAGTGCAGGTCGATCCCGCGCTGGTTGAAGGCGCTCCAGGTTCGCGGGGGAAGGAAGGCGTTCTGCATCAAAGCCTCAGGGCGTTCTGCGGATATTCAAGGTATTATGATGTATTATGTATAAACGCTTAAAGTAAGATTATAAGACACATGTAGTATTACTATAAGTCTCTGAACATAAGCTGTTTTGACTGGCTGAACGCCCTCTGAAGGATCGATGTCGAGGGGAGTTTCTTTTCCGCGTCTACCGTTTCGTCACCGTTTCGTCGTACCGACAGATAGGGAATGTGGAGCTGTTGATAAGTCTGTCCACTCGCCCCATGTGAAGAGGCTTTACAACAGGGAGATGGTATAACATATTTAAGTCTATATGTTCCACTCGCGTTCCATGGATGGAAGTGCGTTCCACCCCTGTTCATCTTCGATCTGTGTTCGGCAAAACAGCTGCCGGTTTGCACCCAAACGAACCGGCCAGTTCAGCTCAGACACTGCCAGGTCAAGAGGAGCACCAGACCCACAGAACCCAGGAACGATGCCTGACGAGTGGATGCCGGCCTGGTCGTCTTCACCATGTACTGCCAAAGAAGGAGGTCCTAAACCGTTTGAACCCAACTTCACTGGGGTTCTCCGGGTTCTCTTCATTGGACCCAAAAAGGCGGCAGGGGATCTATTCTTTTTGCCAGGTCATGGTCATGGACCTGGCGGCTTCCATGGAAGAAGGGTGAAAGAAGGTTCTCCAGTGACTGGAAAGGACCGTTTGCGCGAATGGCTGCAAAGGACCTGAGAAGGACCGTCAGCATGTTGACAAGACTGTTCTGCTGGGAGGTCCTTCTTCAATCAAGAGCATCAACAAGAAAAACGGATGCATTGGGTATATTCCCCAGCATTCCCATTACCAGTGTGGCTGATGATGGTTAGGTTGCAGGCCTAGACCCCTTCCTGTAACTGGCTTACTCGGACACACCCTACGAATGCTTTGAGGACACCCTACCGTCCAAAGACGAGCGCCGTTCACCACTACCCTGTGCCGCCATGAAGAACAACCGCCCTGCGCCTGAGATCGCTCTTCCCACAAGGTCTGGCAGCACCTCGAAGGTTTAGACTTCAAAGAAAACAACACCAATTTCCAGGCCGCTCATGGATCGCGAGGGTTTGGTTGAAACACCCAGGCCCAGGCCCGGTGGTTTTTCAAGAAATGACCACAAATGAATCATGCTTGGTGAGAGAACCGACCGTGGTTGATTTGTCAGGTCGATTTCAGCCAAACACCAATACAAGCTCCAAGGAAGGGACGGCATCGACCCGGGACCCTCACCGGACGCTGCGAGTCCGGTCAGTCACGAACTGATGAGCAGGATGAGCAGATCTTTGGCATCCTCTCCTCTCCTTCTTGTCCAAATCGTAGTACGTCCACTCAAAGAAATCAAGCAATAACAAAGAATCAGCAACCAAAGACAACATGTGAAGGTTTCAGCAAAACCAAACCGTAGATAAACAACAGTCAGGATAAAGTGAACAGAAACGACACAATCACTATGAGTTTGACCACTTCCACAAATGACCCATGGGATCAGCACAAACAAAATACCAACCCTTTTCAAGCTTGGCCATGACTCAAAATGTTGAGAGTAAACATCCAAACCCTCTCCAGCAAGGGCTGTCCATGAACCACCGCGACTGAGGATCTGGCTGGTTTAAATTTCAACACATCACTATCTCATCACCCAACTCTCCGGTCTTGCAAGACAGACCTCTGGCACCAACATCGGTTTTCGAAAGCCGGGTGGATGTTCTTCATGTTCCTTCGCGCCCTCAAGGCCTTCAAGATCCCCAAGTTGGAGCCTCCAAGGCCTCCAAGATCCCCAGGGCCTCTTCACCGAGTTGCTCATCGTAGGCGCCTTTCTCACCCTTCATCTCCTTGGCCCGCGCAGCGCCCAGCTGCTCGGCGAAGGCACGGCAGTCACGGCGGCGGTCGAAGAAGACGCGGCGCACCGTGGGGAACTCCTTGTCCAAGTCGCCTGCAGCTCCGGTCCATGGGGAAGAGATTTGCGGGTGGTTGAGACACGTTATGTAATAGTTCTATAGTTCTTAGGACTATGAATGGGAAGTGGCGTCTTGATGGCTTGAAATGGCTTGAATATGAACTGATAGGGTGAAAGTGTTCTCACATGCTTGGACATATACAGTAAATACAAACTTGGAATCAAGCAAAATGCAAGTGTTTAAAAAAGTACCACACAAATGGAATAACATGGAATAACCAAGATCCCTGTTTGTTCTCCTCCGACTTCGGCCAATTGGTCCGACTGAGCCCTCTGTTGATGGGTCGATGAAAGCAGGAAGCATAGCCGCCCTTACTATCCACAACAGTTGAGTGTGCAATAGAATAGGGAGACCGCTGGGCGGCGTTCCAAACTCCTAGGACTGGTTCAGATAGACTCAGACCAGTCTACCCAGCCAGGGACTAGGGGTCTCCCTATTCAATACACACCCAGTCTTGAGTAATAACTCCCCCCAATATGAAGGGTGTTTCAATCCAAATGAGGTTGTATTGATTAAGAGTCTACTAAGTGCATCGCTACTAGTAGCTTCTTGCTACTAGTAATGCACTTGTTACTAGTAGCGATGCACTTGTTTCTAGTAGCAAGAAGCTACTAGTAGCAAGCCACATGAAGCCACCAGACTTCCTTGAGATCTGACGACGCCCTGGGGCCACCTGAAGCACTCCGAAAACCTCTCTGCCACTCCGAAAGCCGAGCTGGAGACTCCATACCCCCACCCGGCTTCCATCCCCCACACCCTCCAAAGATTCCATTGTTGTGGTAGAGATGGTGCAATACCTAGATTTATAGACAGGACCTTTGTCTTGATGGGGAAAGACCGTGTTTAGGGCTCCAAGACAGGGGTCACGTGAGTTCCAAAGGCATATATGGGCGGGCACAGCAGCTATCAGCAGCTGAGTGTCCCAGTCTGGTTCCTCCCAAGCACCCAAAAAGGACACGTTTTCCAAGGACAGGTGAAAAGAACAGCTGGGTTTCTCCCAAGCCAAATGGGCCTCTCAAAAAAAAGAGGCTCCTTCATGACCGTGATATCTCACATAACTTCCGGGGCATCTCACATACTTCCTGGGCATCCCAGTGGTGCTTCCTGGGCATCTGTGCTCCTAGGCTTCCAAGACCAATTGTTTTAATGGCCTTTACCGAACCACCATTGTTTTACTAAGGATTTTACACTATGCAACCAGGTCAACCGAACTCTTTGAATGGTCGAACGGAAGCCTAGGGTGCTTCCAATGCTCATTTTCTGTCAGCATCCTCGCCAAGAGACACTCTTGAGCAAGCGCCACAACCAGCTGGCGGTTGGTGTAGTGAGTCTCAGCCTGTTTCGCAAGCGGAGCAAGCGGAGGGGGGCAATGCAACTCCATTGGACGTTGGAACAGGAGCCTCTGTAAATACAGTAGGTCCATTGCTGTCCAACCACTCCGCATACAAACAAATTGATGCATTTGTAGGTCTTGCTTCCTAACCAACATGTTGGTGAACGACTTCATCCAGCTTCAGTCTGTCACCAGCACCACCTCACCTCGTTGTATGTATACAGTAACTTGGGATCACTTCTCAACCCGCTGATAGTCCGCCTCTGGGTTGCGCCAGCTTTGATGGCCCCGCGGACATACGGACGTGACACGTCACGTTTTGGCACCACACCTTCTTGACCACGGCCTTCAGCTTCTCTTGGCACTCAGGTAGGTAGGCGCTGTAGGCCTACCGGCCGGATCAACCGCGTGATTTAGCTCGACGCGAGACCGAAGAAGCGGCGTGGGATGACATTTCTGCCGGAGGGAAGGTCCAAAAGCTCCTGTTAGTCCACCCCATGTTCGTGGCTTTGGGTCAACCAGTCTTACATTGAGGTCTGGAATCCTGTAGGGCAATCGCTTTCTTGAGGAAGCCGATGCGGCATCGGCCGATGACGCCCGAGAGGCGCGGCGGGTGATCAGGCGATCCGGGATGAAGGAGGCTCCATCGATTGGTACACTCCGACCACCATGGGCTGTTTCCCTTCAAAAAGAGGTTAACCAAACTAACTCCATAGGAATTGATATGGCTCTGGGGTGCCACCAATATCCGGAAAAAATGGGTGACCTGCAAATGATCCACTTTTCCGGGGTAGGCAATGGACATCACCGGCTGATAGGTTCTGGGATGAACGAAAGTATTGCCTCGACATGAATGGGCAAAGAATCAACATGAATCAGCTACTGCTGCTAATGTCACTTCATCCTGTCAAGCAGATTCAAGAAGTATCTTCTCAAGTTTCAAGCCTACTCAACCTCTATATAGAGTGAGCATTCATCAGGTTATCACCCGCTTCATTGATTTCTGGACACATGCAACGCGCGTAGGTGCTACGAGTAGCACCATGCCCAGCCGGGCTGAGAGGAGCTGACAATTCTGACGCTGACAATGCTGACCCAAGTACACCCAATCAGAGACCCACATGGAACCTGAAAAACCACGCCCGGTTTGTAGAGGAAAGTCGTCTTCCAGTCTGAAAACCATGCCAAGCCCGGTTCCATGTGGGTCTCTTCCCGGGTGTCATCAGGCTGAATTTAGATGCAAACGTGCTTCATGCTTCACCAGACATTGAAGAAAAACAAGGACCCGATGGTGGTCAATGCCAATCCTCCAAAGCGGCAAACAACGAACCCCGCCACTGGTTGCATGCCCATGACGACGCCAAGTCGGGGCGTCCCTGGAGACCCCGGTCGTCCCTGGAGACCTCGGGCGCCCGGTCGACGTCGGTGGGCAAAGCATCTCCGTCCGAGCCCGGCCTGAGATCCTGGCGCGTCATACAGACCTGGCACGTCGGGCTGTGGTTCTGCGGTGCAGGAGGGTGGAGAGGGACTGCATCTCCGTCGTCGTGGAGAAAGGCTGACGGAGGGGACTGCCCCCTGTGACGGAGGGGGGACATGGTTTTGAGAGAAAAACTGGGCACAGCTTAGCTGTTTGGAGCTGCAATGCTAATGGATGGTGGGAGAATGGAACTCAACTATAGTTACAGGCTATTATATAATCTATAAGTATACCCTCCAGGGGTGTTCATTCTCTACTGGACGGCTATGGACACTCCTTGAAAGCGCGCCCCTGAGGTACATATACAGTATATTATAGTACCTTCTATACCTATTACCTATATATATATGCCGTATTAAACACATATATGTACAGTATTCTATGTGTACTGTGTTATCAGTGTAGCTTCTATACCCTATAATTATATATACACAGTATTGTAATTAATATGCGGTGATTATGCCTATACAATTATACACCATATAACACAGTACTGTATACCTGGACCCTCAAAGGGGTGTCCAATGGACTACCCCACACTACCTATAGGCTTCCAGACAGGGCACCCCGACAGGAGGGTCCTGGTACATTATTGTCTTGTCTATTACATTTATCTTGTCTATTAGCTAAATCCCTTTCAACGGGACACTCCCCGAAACCGCCGTCGGAGACTCGTTGCCGCGGACCGCGGAAGACCGAGCAAAGCGGCTCGGTAGAGCCGCGTTGAGGAAGCGAGGAACCGGTGGCTCAACAATGGTTGGTGCATACAAACCTGCGAACAATCCTGAGTTAGTACTACAAACACTATCATTATATCAATAAACTTCAATAAACACATATATATATATCAAAATATACATGAAGAATCATGAAGAGGCTTTACAATTTGATTCAGAATGGTTCTTTTAAATTAGTTAGACTTCATTCTATTGCAGGCATTCACAGGCACAATTCACTCCAAACCCGCTTTATTTGTTGGGTCGACCAAAACCCACGTCAAGTCACCGGCCCAGTTGAGTTTGTGGTCAGCATCTCGGGATGTTCGTGCGAAACTGCACGCCAAGCTGCTTGTGTTGGTGGTGTTCACTGACGCGTTCGTTTTGGCCGCAGCCTCCGGGGGCGATTCCAGATGCGATGGACCACGAGAAAAAAATCATCCTCGCGATCGACGATCTCTTGTTAGAAGCCTTGTCTTCCCTCTGGGAAAACGGGAAGACCCCTGCTTTCCGGGCCTTGGCTCCAGTCTCATCGATCTTGGTGTTACCAAGCTCTCGATCAGCGCAATCGTTGACCAAACAAATCGACAATCAATGCCAAACGTGGCATCTGATCAGTTCACTCTCTTTATACAATGCAATCTTGGCACGGTGCGACCGTGCACGCGTCCACGGAACCAATGCTTTGCAGCTCCCTCAAAGAATCACGGTTCCGTGGATGGCAATGGCCCCAAAAGGATTTACCCTTTTCCTCTACAGCTAGCTATATAGTGTTCACATTCCTGACCATTTCAGGGAGTGCAAGTTAGGGGAACCAAGGAAGCTGAGCCTCGGAAGCTTTTTTTTTTCACATGGACATGTTCCTCATGATCCCTGTAGACTGTTGAATTGACCCATGGAAGAACATGATCTTCCCACCTCCGTCGTCCCATCTCCCCGGGCTCGACCGGTGGTCTTTCGAACCCCCAAGACCCCCCCTGGGTCGCCCTGGACCGAAACGAGTTCGGTGGGCCGTTAGCCCGAGCCCGAGCCCCTAAAGTGGGCTTCTACACCTGCAGTGTGGGCGATGTGCATCACACTCGTAGGGGCTCACCCAACAGGTCTCCGACTCAGGAGACGAAATGGTCGACTGGGATCCAAATGGAGACGACCCATGTCGTGGCAGTTGGTGTTACCTGGCTTGAAGAGCCTTTGCAATCCCATGTCTGGCGGGATTGTATAGGTCATCGAGACTCTGAGAGTCTACATGATCCTCCTGAAAAACATAGTCCTTAACAACCTGTACAGCAACTTGATGTTCAAACCCGCACCCTGCGGTGATCTACGCACTCCGAAAAAAGGCCGTTGGGAACGAGCTTTGCAGCCGGAGCGGGGGTACACTGCTGAATGGTTCACAGAGTCCCCACAGTGTTGAAGCCATCAACCGCGTTGAACGCCGTTGGGAGGCTGATTTGGGAGTCAAAGGACCTAAATCCAACGGCCAAAAAGGTTGAACAATGTTGAACAACTTGACAGTTGGCTGGAGAGGAGATCACCGTCAAAAGAAAAAACATCTTGGGTTCTCATGATTTGTGCATATTTATCCGTGAAGAAGCATGGCGGCTGCTCTTCAATTGTTCCTGCCCTCATGTTCTCTGTCCTTACCCTGCGGTCTCGACTTACAACGTATCATATCGTATGAAGAACTCATAGACAAGGATCGCAAAACCCAAGCAAATTAGTATCAGTCAGGTTGCAGCTCGCCCAAAACGCAGGCACACTCCCCCGATAACAAGCATGTTTGGCATCATATATATATACACACTATACTGTACACTAAAATAGTATATATAGTTCTTTACAGGTAGGATTGAAAGCAAAATCGCTAGAAGGCTTTAAGTTTGGGGGAGTGCACCCTACCTTCTTGGAAGCTTAGCATCTTTGAAGGTCATCTTCTTTAATCATCAATTCCACACACAGGAGCTTAGATTCCTTCTTCGACCCTCCTGCCACCGGGCAGGGCACCTCTGGTAGCAAAGTAGTGGGGATCCGGAGCGCGGTGGTGTTGATCCTGGTCGGTCGATCTCAGTGTGTTTGTTCAAAACCAAGGCAAGGCCATGGCAAGGCCTTAGGGCACCTGCCCCCTCCGAAGGTTCACTTACTGTATGAGTGATGTCGGAACAAGGGCCTAAAACTGAACCACAAATCTTTTCAGGCTTCTTGTTCCAGAAACAGGTCTCCGAGATGAAGAAACAAACATGAACAAAAACACACATGCACTATACACCAAGTTGACGGCCAACTGAGGCGCACCTCCGAGATTGGGTCGATTGGAGAAGGTCCTTACCAGGGGCCCCACAAACCATCGATCACCTGGTGTTCAGCAAAAAGCTTGGGTTTGGGGTAATGTGAAAACCTTGGTTTTTTTCATTCTTTTGCTTCGGGCCCCTGGTCTCTTCTGCTCCAGGAATCGAGAAACAAACGCCACCAGCACTCCGGGCCGAACAGCACCCCGGGTCACGGTGCCGGTCCCGCCGGTCCCAGCTGCGAACACGGGCCGAAACAGCGTCCGGCGTCCTCTTGAAGCGTCCCGCGTCCACCAGAGGAACCGTAAGGGCGGCCAGCACCTGGGCCATCCCACCAAAAGGGGGGCCATCCGACCAAACCAGGTCCATCTGACCCTCTGGGCACGCCCGAAACAGACAAACAGGATGGTCCAAACATGTAGGGTCCAGGACAAACAAATTAGGATGGTCCATGGTAGAATGTCGATTCATGCAACCCACCCCCATTTGTATTGAACACCTCCTCATATCGCTCATAGGGGGGGTTTTTATTGATCAAGAGTCTCCATTACATCACTCCAAGCAGTATACTGAGGATTACACATATATCAATAAATATCAAAGAGCCGACATTAGCTGTACCTTCTGGAATCTTCTGGATACATCCTGAGAATTTGACTCCGAATCCGATGCATTTTTTTCTCAACGGTCGCCTGCAGTAAGGGGAGTCCGTTTAGGAGTTGATGAATGTTGCGGGGATGGGAGCTGTTCAAGTATCAAACTTTAGCTCTTCTGCAGCTAAACATGTAGCTAACGCATGTAACTATACGTATGTATATTGGTATATATATATATATATGTTTTTTGGTAGACAATTTATACTCTGCCTGGAACATGGTTTTGTTCCCGACCCCAATCTTCCTCAGTTGTCACACCTCCTGCGGGCTGAGCTGTTTTACTACACTCTTTTTGGAACCGGTGGCCAGGTGAGACTCCCATCAACCACCAAACCCAAACACTCCATGGGACTGGAATAGTTACTTACATTGGGGTCTTTTTCATGGGGTAGATGTAGGTAACTACTCCTTACATGGACGGTCTGGGAAACATCAGTTTCATACACTTTGTAAAGGAAAGTCCTGTTGGTTGGGGGCCCTCTCTATTCTATGTACAACCTATAGTCACTATACGTCTATATTGGCCTATAGCTGTAGCTAAACACATCCCAGCTCCTTTCGACCAACCTCTTTGGACGACATTCACTGAAGCTGCCAGGAGGCCACTGCGAATGACAACTTCCTTAGAGCCAGGCACACTTCGAGAGGAAAAGCACGCCACACAAACAAACATTCAGTGGTCTTTGGGCGCTTCACATGTGTTCAACTGTCCAGGCAGATCTCGATAAGTGGTCCAAAGCGGAGCACGACGAGAAATCTGTGGAAAAACATCTGCTCGACGCTCTCTCACACAAACATGGGGCTTCGGTTTTTTCGAACGCAGTGCGAAAAACAGGTTCGCTCTGCTTCGTAGCTTCGCGAGCGCCGACTCAGCCGACGAATTGATCGACGATAGACGCCTGGAGGGCCGAACGTGACCCGACAGACCATGGGCCGAACGCTAAGATCTATGGCACCATGGCCGTGCAGAAACTGACCTGTGACTGTTTTGCCATCGTGTGAGAGAACCACTACCACTGCTCTAAGGGGAGATCTATCATGATCTATCCTCCCAAGAAACATGCGAGAAGCAGTGAACAATCCCCAGAAAGCCTCCAGATCCTTCGAGTTGAGTGGAGTCGAGGCCTGGATCGACGCAAGTGGTGAACGTGTACTGTATACACTCCTTGAAGGAATCATGGAAGTCTAAACCATCGGTTTATCAAAATGAACTTAGTTCATAGTCATCCCAGAAGAACCATGATGATTCAGGCAGTGTATAGCTTCCGCTCCCTCCCCAGAAATCAGCAGCTCAACCTTGATTCCAACGTCGAGAAAAGGGAAACTGGGTCCGGTGGAGCTTGATCACTAATTGAAGAATAGCTTGAGAAAATGGAGCACCACCTGGTCTCCGTCTGGCATGACCGGCGACCACCCGGTCTCCGCCAATTGGCGTGACCCCATGCCATCCATGGTGTAGTTTGGTGCATGGCCCATCCATTGAGCGCCCAAGTTTGGTCAGCCACCCATTCTGGTCCAAGAGTCATTTATCGAAAGCAATGAGTTCTTCTGACTTTGGCAGTCACGCAGTCACGAGCCCAAAGCTGCAGCATCTTCACCTATAGCTACCATTAGCTACCCCCAGATCCAAAAGTATCCATGGTTTGAATAGGATCTAATCCGGTCTGCTCTTTCAACCTTGGTGTGACTCAGCAATTGGAGGAATCAAAGGAGTCAAGTGCCATTTCGGGGACTTGGATGGATATTGTGGCTTGGAGGGTTAGTGACTAGATGGACCAAATGAAGTCCCTTCACCTTGGACGGATCATCAAACGAACCATGGGCCCCACGAATGGGCTGGATCCCCACCCCATCTCTTTACCTCCTATGAACTCATATCACGACCTACACGCGATTTGCCTGAGGTATCTGCAGTCCGTTACGGCCGGCGGTGATGTGAGGCCTATGAACTTCTATCATTCGGATACCGAATCGGTACGGACTGGGCACTCCAGGAATCTCTGAATCACCCGAAGGCGAACTCTGTTCATTGCCATCATGGGTTTGTCCACCCTACTCAACGACACACACAAGGGATTAACGAAACGTCCAGGGCCCCGACCCTGGCAGGCAGGGAGGACACTTGGGATCCACCTGGGCGGGTGGATGGGTGTTGCAGCACGTGGCGCCCGAGTCTTGGAGTCTTGGAGTTGGAGCGGACCTTCCGTGCCTTGGTTGTGTGAGCTCTTCCACAAGGATGAGCCTCGAAAATCATGATATTTGGACTCTTTACAAACCCTAGGGCTCCAAGTACCTCCTTAGAAGGTATTTGGACCCTCTAAACCCACCCCAAACACCTTCTAAGAAGGTCCGACTGGAGCCCTAGGGAAATGGATGCCAATGGAGCTTTGTGTTCACGAATCTGAGCTCTGTGTCACTGGCTCACATCTCTGTGTCGCGCCTTGGCCACACAGGCCGCGCTGGAGAAGGTCTCCAAGTCGTTCAGGTCCTAAAGATCTTTGAGCATTTGTGAGGCACATTGTGGCACCAAATGAAGTCACTAGGAGTTTGCACCGATTCCAACAGTCATGGTCACCTTGGATTGCCTCTTACGAACTCCAAGAGAGGTAGCCAGTGACCTGAACTTGAGAGAGGAGGGGGTGAACAAAAAGGTAGCAGGCAATCACAAGTAACCCTGGTAGAAGTCCATGACGGCGTCAAAGGTGGATGGATGTGACCCAAACAGCGACGGTGCAGGGGGGGGAATGATCCAGCAGGGGGGCGCCCTGTCGAATAGAATCCCTTCTTACAGGACCAACCTCTAGGCACAGCACCAAGTCCTGATTGTAATACATGTGTGCTAAAGCAAGGAGAACTCAGGTAGCCTGAGGCGACCTTTCGTGAAAAGGACCCGAATGACTGGGGACCATGACCATGGATCCTGGATCGCCTGAGCGCTGGTGGGGTCAGTGCCAAAGCCATCCATTCATCTCCGATGACCGGGGATGGAGGGCCATGGTCAAAGACTGGTTTGGATGATGGTGGATGTAGGAGACGACCAGTTAGTTCTCAAAAACAGTTAGGTATAGGATCACGATGTCACCATGACATCGTTATATACATTTGATTGTTTGTTTTTCCAGTGTGTATAGTAAAGTGCAAGCAATCTGAACAAAGACAAAACACAAATACACCACACCAACAATGATAATAACATGTAATAACAAATAAAACGTTACATCCACCGCCAAGCATATGCCAGGTACAAAATACACTTGACCAACCTCTTTACACCCTCGGGCATGAGGGCGGTGCCTCCTTCGATATCCCAACAAATCACACCCCAAATCAACAAAATACACAACAATCTGTTCAAACCACTTCAAGCCCTCAAATGAAGCACTCAAATGAATTCAAATGAATCAATCTAGAAGCACTCCAAGATATGATTCCTACCACTGTTGCTTTTGCCCTGGTAACTACAGGCCACAAACACTTCAAAAAGCGAGTCCCAATTCAAAAAGGGCTCATTTGCCCAAATCGAGCATCAGTACTCATTGCATTAAACACAATAACACGTAGTTCTCGGAAAGTCCACACCCTGGCCCCCTGTATAGAACAATACATGATGCTCTCCATGTCTGAGAAGGTACGACTGGATCCCTAGGGCCCTAGGGAATTGAAACAAGACCTACAGCAAATGCAATGAGGATTGCTAGGCCAAGAGGTTCAAAAACTGCCCGCCCGCAGCATTGACCTGCTTGTGAGTTTCGTCAAATTGGGAACCGCACCGTCATCCTTGCACCCGGACCGGAGGCGCGGGCGCGCCTCGTCGAAGCACACCTGTGCAAGGCCCTGCCAAAGCTGCAAGCTGCAGGTGCCGGCCGGAATCACCTCAGCGGCCAAGCCGAACCAGACGGGGAGGGTCCGAATCACCTCAGCTCCAGTGCCCGATCCTTAGGCAGTCGGATAGAAACGTGTCCAAACAACACTTGCCTGGGGACTGTCTGTGGGCACTGTCTGTGGGTACCATCCGCCCAAATCAATTCGAAAGTCTGGATAACCAGTGAACTCCTCTATCGTTCTCACATGTTCCTAATTAAGCAGGAACATGGCCATGAATTCTGGACTACCCTCCAACAGAAGTGGACCAGCGCCTCTTTCCTGTCAAAGCCCATATTCTGCATGTCCCATGCGTTAACAACGACCCACCAAGTATGAACGGACCGGTGCTTGTGAGAACCGAAGAAAAACCTCACCTGTCCGTGTTCGGCATGTTCTCGAGATCTCCCAGACCTGCTGGTTTCGATCAATCCGTGCAGTTTGAGGTACAGAACCCCAAAAAAGTACTACACTCCCAAAAACTAACATGGAAGTGGAGACTAGCCCCGAGTTCGGAAGACCATCTTCCACTACAAACAGGTGGTGAACTCCACTTCCGTGTTAGTTTAGCCCTGAAAGGAAGACCATCTTCCACTACAAACAGGTGCTTTCCCACTTCCATGTTAGTTCCAGGGAGAGTAACACTTGATCATTGATCCATACTGATGGGCCACAGCGGCTCGCCAAAGAGTCCTTGGGCCCCTTCTTGGATCTGGGGTCATATCGAAGGATCAGTTTCGCCGTGGCAACCAAAGTCCTCAAAGGCGCAGGGTCAGTCTACAGATTCCTCTGGAACATACTGGTATAGTGACTCTGGCAACTGGATATCCTGGTCACCGGGCAAGGTCTTTGTTACTCCCTGGAACTAACAAACTCCCACCCACAACTGGGACCCACAACCAGCCCTTCGGTGGGCTGTCTCCTGTCGCTGAGACTGTAGAGATACCAGGATGGATCGGGGAGCCTCCCGCGGAGACGGTCAATATGACTAGGCCGTGTAGACTGGGCCCATGGCTGCTGGAAGCAAGATCTCCTGCAGCTGCTCCAAGTGCTTGGCGCAGTGTTGCAAACGTCCTGAGCGCGACCCGAACGTGACGTGCCAGGTCTTGGTGTCATCCGCGCGGTCCGCGAGAGCAGCACAGCGGATGAAGGCGGGTCTGTGGGAAAGTGCCGGAGGAAGGGAACTCATCATGAAAACATGATGTCCAAAAACTAGTATGGATGTGTTGCTTGCCCACAGCCTACATCTCCGCATCTGCATTTGTAAAGAGTCGCTTTGATGTGGAAAATGATCGAATTGCTTACGCCATCGGCAGTGGAGAAAATCAGGCCCAAACCCTACACTCAAACAGCTTTAAAAGCTTGACAAGGCAAGTCATGCAAGATTTCCGCCAAGCCCCAGCTGTAGTTTTGTTTGGCTACGTCTTCTTGATACAGAAGTAGCCATTCGGTAAAGGAGCCTGATTTCGCTGGTCTATTCATCATGTACACCAGCATGCTCCGTCTTGGCTATTGGGCTCCCAATTCTACCCCCAAAACAACACCCACAGCTGAGCGTCGGCAGGCTGCACAGCGCGGCCACTGCTGAGAGGCACAAAGCCGGAAGGAGAAAGAGCTCAACACGGCCTCAGTGAACGAGCGGGATCAAAACACTGCGAGCCTCGCAGGATCCACCTCCCACTCACCCAGGGAGGAGGGTCGTTTCATGTGAATAGCAAAGAAGCGCATACTGTAATATATACGGCAATACATACCAGGACCCTCCGAACTCGCAGTGTCTATTTATAGCCCCTTAGCTAAGCTGTGATGTTAAAGGAGTGTCCATGAACCACCCTTTAGCTGCGGGTCGTAATTATAGGATATCATAATATGGCCACAAAGAAACAAACCCAAACACTCCATGGGATTGCAATATATGCCTACATTGACCCCCCCTGAAACCACCCCAACTGATCGGCATCTATGGCGGTCCCATGGAGCGTTTGGGAAAAAAAACACCGATGTGGAAAATCGGTGGCACAGCTCCCAGTGGACACTGTGGTCGCTGACCGTCCGGGAGTCCATTGAAAGCAATCCATCTGGTGGGCTCGCTCGGTGAGCCATACGTCCTCAAATCATCTCGAAAGACCCCTCAGAAATATTCAGACAGTCTGCAGCCTGCCCTGAGCTTGGAATTCCGGATTGAGAAGGATCGATCACTGGAAGTCTGTGACATAGACTTGCTTGCTAAATGCGTGCAGTTTCGGTGCCTAAGTAAGGCTGGCTCATCCATGCATTGCATGGGAGTTGCGCCGCCTTTGTTCCTACTATCGCTGGCCATGGGTCAATCAGCAACCCAAAGAAACCTTTGAAACACACATGGCTGCCATTGTCTGAACCTCGAAGCAAGTGCAAACAGTCCTCGAGAATCATATCTGATCCCTTGTCACCGATCAGGGAGAAAAGGTCCAGAAACAGTTGTTCCATTTTCCACGGTGATTTAGTTCCATTGGTGATTTTGTTCCATTTGGTTGAACTTTAGTTCCATTGGTGATTTAGTTCAACTATATTGGTGATTTATATAGTTCGATGTTCCATTCCAGGACACCTCGAGTCTCTGTTAGACAATAGTGCATGCGCAACAAAAAAAGACACGGGCACGCGTGCACTTGTGTGCGAAACAGTAGGAACTAAACCATGTTCAAACAATATTATATAATATATAGAATTCTATATTATGCAGTATATAGAAACGCTTTACCATACATTCTTAGGGAACTTATTTATTGTTGATCTTTTTTTGCATCCCGGGGGTCCAAACAATCGAAAGACACACTCCTATCGATTCGTCCACCAACCAACCGAGACGAATCCGGGGGTCTCAACGTCGCGCGCGTTTTGAGCGCCAACTGAGGCCTCCAACTGCCACGCTGACCTCAGAGAGGCTGACCGGGAGGAAAATGCTGAAACTCATATGACACCACCACTACCAGTCACTGCCAGCCACTATCAGTCGCATTTGATGTTCGAACTTCTCCTCAAATGGGTGGGAAGTCTAGATGCACCGATCGTTGGTCCTCGGGAAACCAAGGGCCTGGACTACCCTGAAGGGCCAGCTCCTTCCAAAATTCCTGCCGCTTGAGTTACGTCCTCAGTGACTCAAAAAAAGGACACCATTGCCATCGTTGATGTAAATTTGATGTAAACAATTGGGATGACAGTGATCTCTACGACAGCTGAACATGCTGAACCTTGAGTCTTGCTGTCATCTGCAAGGAGCTCGAGCATACCCAGCGTGCCGGATCGCGCCCCCTGGATCCAGTGGTCTGGCTGTTTCTATGTCTGGCTCCAGTGGTCTGGTTCTGTCCACTTGTCCAAGGCAGTGCGTGACAGGACAGTGGTGGAGCAAGAAAATCTAATACCAGCTTAGGGAATGCATGGGAATGCCATTGGACACCCTTGGAAGGTCCAGGTAGAATACGATACATCGGCGCTAAGCTGGACCACCCACTGCTACTCCCATGGGCCGCCTTCGGCTCACGCGGCAGCACGATGGGTGCAATCCTGGCATGTCAAACATGTCATGAATCCGACGCACCAAGCCATGCGGAGGTTGAGGAAGCCCAGAAAAATGGCGCCTCATTGTTTTTCGTCCCTCCAGTGTTTTCGTCATGCGGGCAACTCTGGTGAACACGTTCCGATCAAAACATGGGCGGAGCATCACCGGTGGAACCCACCTCTTGAAGCCCCCCCGCAGGCGGGAAACCACTGTGACCCAACTTGTAGGGCCTGCCCTTCTTGCCGTTCCAATGTAACTCTGACAAACACACATGGATTCCTTCCTGCCCTTCCTGCTGTTTCAATGTAGACAAACATCACATGATTCACATGGTTCCGTGGATGGCCCACCCTGTTCATGAAGAAGGAAAGAACCGGAACATCGTCCGAGGGTCCAGCCACAAACCGATGTGTCGGTCGGAGGGTAGCTCCCTAAGATCCTCCGCACCAGCAATGCACGGTGGTTCTTCTCCGGGGATCTGGAACATCGCAACCTCCAGAGGTCACGCATCACTGGTGCAAACCACCCCGGACACCTCCCAAGGGTAAAAGAAACACCTGACAGACCCCATGGTTAAAGTTAAAAGAATGTGCCTACATTGGTGGTTTGGGGGGGTCAGTGTATACAATAGGCATACATATATCAGTACCATTTGTCGTGTCTGGGCTCAGTGAAAGCACTTGAAGTGGCTGGTCCTCCAAAACAGGGTGTCATTCACGTACCCGGCCGGCGCATTTCTTTGTGGCGACGTGTTACTCACCGGGTTCTTCCCCTGATTCTTCCCACCGAACAAGAACTGAATAGACGACCTACGGGTCAAGCTACCAGGGGTCAGGGTGCCATGAAGCCACTAATCACACAAGCCAGTCAGTGAGTGTTAGTTCAGTTTTGGGGGACCCGGGTGCCATGGCTGAGTACTTCACCGTCCGTCCTCTTGCCATAGCGGATGTTCACCACCACAGGGGAGTCCTTCGCCTCGATCGATCACTGCGCGGGGTCATGCGCCGGGTCGTGTTGGTCATGGGGTCATGGGGTCGCAGGATACGATACGGGAGCCGTGGGAGGGAGGGAGGGTCGATGGAATTGGCTGCAGTCGTCCCTGAAAACATGACCCCATCATGATCCTGCCTGACTCACACTCACTAATGAATAGGGCAGTGATGTCCTTTTGAGAAAAATAGAGGGGTGATTTGGTACCATATACCTATTGAATGTTCACCCTCTATTCATCAACCAATCAATAGTAAAAGGATGCAAAAAGCCATCCACAAGGGTAGTTTGGAATATGTGGACACTGGACACCTCGGACCTGAAGTTATATAAGACTCTGAAAGGCATGTCAATGATATATGCCCCCAGTACCACAGCGACCTCTGTCCCACCGTCTCCAGCTCTCAAACCACCCTTCACCCGTCTGGGAGTCCTTAAAGAGAGAAGCTTCCACCGCGCGTATGGCGTCGTCCCGTCGACCGGACGTCACGTCGGAGACGTCGTGCACTCGACGGGATGCCCATAGTGAAACCATGGTGTATAAAGGCCCTTCTTGGATGAACACTTTTCTGGTTGGTGTCTTCAACCCACTTGAAACATATTAGTCAGAATCATCCCCAAGTAAGGGTTGAAAATAAACATATCCGAAACCATCACCTAGTTTTTTCCCTCTACAAACAACATGTTATTTTTTCACCTCCATCTATGGATATTTCAGGGAGCGTAGTTTGTGAAAATAAGTCTCCTGGACTCCTGGCCTCAAAATATAGACAGAAACGTCATGAACACGTTCTCCAACAGCGAACTTCGTCAGTGCATGGTCTGGAAAAGCTCACGTGTCTTCTGTAGCCCTGAAACTTCTGTCTGCAAATCCCAGCCAGACGCTCCAAACAGCCCGACTGGTCCCTCAAAACCTAGGGATTGGTTCGACCCCAGACCCTGACCCGAGGATTCGGGTCCGACCCTTCCATATGAGAGCCCAGGGTCGCGTCTGGGCAGTACTTCAAACCCTTTTTGCCAAGCAAACGAGCGAGACCGAGACACCTTCAGTGCCGCGAAAGAGGCCTGTGCTTTGGCTTCCTGGGGAGGCTATGAGCGCACATTCGAGGGGAACATCCCAAAACCGGTCATCTATAGACTCTATTAACCCCCTTCCCAGGCCTGAAGAGGTATCCATGTCTGGGAATGCTTCCAGTAATCAGTCTACATTCATGACCACCGGAACAGGGAAAACAACAACTCTCCCACGCCATCCATGGGACTGGAACATTTGTCGATCAGTTGGAGTGGTTTGACAGGCCAAGGCCAGGGGCGGCATAGAAAATGCCCCTTGATTCATCAGCCCGCCTATTTGAATTGGATACTCTCCCTGGAACTCACATGGTTACGTGGACCAGCTGTTTCTAGTGGAGTGACCATGGTCTTCCGAACTCGGGGTCCAGGCCATTCTCCACGTATCCATGGGGCCGTTCTAGAGGGAGTGTAGTCCTAAACAGCTCGTGGGACTGAAAAGGTCGACCTTCCTGGGCCCTGGGGAACTTCGACATCGAGTCGACGACGTGCAGAGAGAGCGAGAAGCGAAGCGAAGACGCTGAGGCGCCAGCGCCAAATGGCTCCCCCAAAATCCGAACCAGGAAGGAACCATCGTTTAAAGGACTCCACCACTGTGCGATCAAAGTCATTCATCTTTTTTCGTTGCGAGCACAGCGCAGGACTTAAGATAACTTAAGCCCTGCGATGCCGCCCCTTTGGGTGATGAACTTTGGAGACCATTTGGCATCAAAGCTGAAAAATCTAACTGGTGCTTCAAAAGGAATGAGGGGATGAAAGGGTTACAGTAATGATATCAACAAACGAGGCCTCGGTGTCATTCCCGCACCCATCACGTAGGATCTGCCAACAACAAACTCCGTCTGGACCGGACCGGCCATCGGCGTCTGCCGCCCCTTTTTGGTCGATGAATCCTTCAGCTTTCATCACCGAAGCCTCACAAGAGCCGCGACACCAGGACATGCCAGGCACCTGAAGGACGCGACACCAGGAGAACTTGAAGGAAATCTGAAATTTGTCACATGTGCTGGAGGCATTCCGGCTTGAAGGACTGTATCTGATGATATCTGCTTCATACTGATCTCTTAAATGGTCGCATGGCTAAAAACCCGACCTGTCGCTCAAGCAGGTGTTGCAGCAAGGGCCTTGCCTTTCACATGCCCGTTAGGGCTCCGAACAGCCCACCTCCGTTTCGGTTCGATGGGACGGGGGTGGGTGCCAGGGGGGGTCGAACACCACCGAACCTGAGGATATGGGACAGGAGCCCTAAGGATGATTTAACCACACCAAGACCCACGCAGTACATGTTTGTACTGGGTCTTTTTGGCTCTACTCGTGCCGCTTTCACGCGAATGCTCGTGCTGTTGGCTTTTGCCGCATGTGAAGCGGACACGAGAGTTTTTACAGCAGTCAGGATGCTGAAGGCGTGATGCGGAAGCCGAGGCTCCTGAAGCTTCCCTGATCTGACCGTCACCCTTTGCTTGATACATTGGTATACACTTGCGAGTTATTGGATCTTTCAAGCCCTCCACGCAAAAGAAGTCTCCCCTTTCGCCAGGAAAAGAGAACACCACATCACCCCTCGATCTTTGCCTCCAAGTTCCGTCCTCCTTTTTCCCAGAATGTTGGACTCCTCCTCTCTGAAATAAAGCCTCCAAAGCAAACCTGTTGGAAGGTGCTGGTAGTAGTATCAATCACATCTCAAAAGAACACCTCCGCCCGCACAGCGCTCCACATGGCCTTCACGAACACCCCTCTGCCACGCCAATCGCGCGCGCTCCCGGCCTCCGTTCAAAGGTCCTCATCGACGCCCAGGGCCTCCAGACGTGCGATCTGCTCTTGAAGCTTCCGCTGCTCTTCGGCCAAGACTGCCGGGTCCAGGTCCAGGAGGCTCTCCTGCACGAGCGAGGAGGGCGTGGTTCCCGACCGCTCGTGTGACGGCGGCCCGCGGGCACGCGTGAGCGTGGGCCGGAGGAGCTATAGAAGGATTGCTTCTTGAAACACCAACAGAGGTTGAAGGACCCTATAGGCTATCCCATAGGTACCTATAGATTACGGGTCCTAGTTCAGGTTACTTAACCTCTCTTGGAAGAACCTGAGGCGATGGAGGTCTTTGAGGTCTTTCTGGATCATTTTCTTAACGGAGAACCGGCGAGGGTGATGTTTGTTCCTGTGCCGGTTTTTCGCATGGCTGGGGCCGCTCTAGACTAGAAAAAACGGTTTGTGCGGCACTTCTGCAGTCGGGAACCTGAGAATCCATTGGCCCCGCTGACCTCTTCAAATGACTTGGGACATGTTTGGGCGAACACTCAGTGGCCAAAAAGAACACTCAGTGGGTGATAACTCCTGCAACGACACAGTCCACGAAAAAAAAAAGTAAAAAAAACAAGTAAGGGGTTATAGCAGGCACGCAGTTAGCATGTGTGCCCCGAATCCAGGATCGGGCATGCCTGCGATGTAGACCAACGGTTGTGATGCAAAGAGCAGTTTTTTCTATCAGACTTCGGGCTACGACGTTGGGATGTGACAGATGGGTTCCACGCATGGGGTTTTTCCACTTCCATGGTCATGATGGGCGTGAGGAAAGCTTGAAACTTCCGGAAATGCCTGAGGAATGCCGGACCAAAGACCAAGAGGGGGTGAACTTCACTTCTGATTTCCAGGCCCGTCGACGGGCTCAGGCGTCGCATCTTCGTTTCATTTCGGTGGGACGACCGGGGCCCAGGTGCCAGGGTCGGGTCCAGTCATACCTCCTCTGCACTCTGCAGGTACGGCTGGAGCCCTGATAGGGAGTGTGACTGAAAGCATGTCAACGGTCTCTTCGCTTCGGCGGTGTCGGGTCCTCAAAGTCGGCTTCGGCCTGGAAGCCGATGGAAGATGCGGTTTCTGAAAAGAGATTCTTCCCAAACGAGGCCAGGACCATGAGGTCCTTTTCGAGCATCTACCAATGATGATGTCCAGAACACAAATACAACGTTCAACAATCTGTAGATGACCATTTGAGGGACAACACATGCGAAGAAAGATCTGCATCACTAGAGCTGGCGGGGTTGGGGGAAGTCCCGTGGTCGCTGCCCGTGTCGCTCCAACCGTCTCGTTTTGGGAAGAATCGAGGGCGTCGATGCCAGGTAGCACATTACTATAGATATATAGGCGACTGGCGTGAACAATGGCTGCAGAAATGCCATTCAGTGCCATATATTTGCTATTGGATCTTGTTGGTTGTAACTTCGGGATATCCCTTGCCATAAATCAACCAACCAGTATAGTTGTTTAGGGCCATCGACCAGTCCAGGACCACCGTCTGTCGGCCACCCAAAATCTATGATGCACCTGAAACACATGTTTAGCAGGGTGGGTTGTTCGTAGGGTTTATCAACAATTGCCTGTGGGAGATAACCCAAGAATGTATTTTTCTGGTACCTTCCTATTCTGAAAGACACCAGAATACAGCCAGTTCCTTCATACACCCACTATCTGGTACCTTCATACACCCAATTCCTATTTGGAAGACACCCACCATCTGTGACTAGACCGTCTACGATTGTGTGTATGGTCCTGGGCTTGGGCCGCCTTCGGACGAAACATCCCTTCAAACAGCATCACTTGGCGTCATGGGCTGAATGTTATCCAATAATATCAAACAATGATGACGACAGAAGCGATCAACTATTGCGATCAACCTATTGGGATCAACACATCATCCAACATAAGCTAAGACTCTGGATTTATATGATCACCATTAGAATAAGCCAGGGAGGGCTTGGACAAGGGAGCGCAGGAGTCAGAGCCTTCTCGCACGTCCGGGACATGTCGTCTTCACACCGTGGGTTTTGTCAATCAAGATTTGCCTACAGTGGTTTCAAAGGCTCGATCCTTGACATGGGGGGTTCATATAAACCACCGACATTAGGGTCTGTGCAATCTACTCTCAACCCACTATAAATAAACATAGAACTTGAACATGGACCTGAAGAAAACCATCAGGTGTAAGCCGTGTAAGCGTACACACACTTGTTTTGTGGGGACCATCTATGTGAGGTTCGCGATGGCATTGGTTGCATCCTCAGTGTTTTTCTTTCTCGTAGCCCAGTGCAAATCACAAACACCCTGGCTGTCAGCCGGGCACAGCCCACACATCCCAAGCTTTATGAGGACACACGCACATATCCGAAATGAAATTCATGTCTCAACAACCCCTGCTACAAGCATGTCTGCATGTCTACAACCTCTGCAATATTGATCTTATATGATCTTATTATGTTGTTTGTTTTGTATTCAAATGATTTCTTAATACCGTACTTCGGTGCCGCCCATACCTCTGCCACACCTCTGCTTCCGGCACCACCGAGATATCCGGTTCCGGCCTGGCCATAAGGGTCGTCTTGCGCCAAGCGCGGATCGGCGGCCGCCAGGAAGTCCTTGGGTGGCACATCCGGATGGGCCGAAGCAAACACCCCGGACCAGCCCATATTTCAGGTGAAACTCGGCTCTTGGGTCAAGAAGAACATGTTGGAAGGAATCTGATCTAATAGTACAACAAGAACAAATAACTTTCAAAAACTGGTGCCACATCCAAAAACATCCTCATATCAGGATTGCATCCCAAGCCATCCACTTCTTGATTTTCAACCATCGATCCGCCGCATTCACCGATCGATCTTAGACCGACCCCATCAAGCGTCCATCGTCCCAAAAGCGACCCAACTGAGCCGATCCCAAGAGCCTGGACGGAAACCGCCCGGTTTTGAGGCGACCAGGCACGCTATGTGTTCCAGGCTAAGTGACCTGAACTAGGAGTAACTAGGACACGTAATCTGGGGTACCTATGGGATAGTCGAACTAGGGTTCTTCAACCTCTGTTGGATTTTTTGGAGGGTCCAAGAAACCACCCCAAGAATGTAGGCAAATAAATGACATACATGGAGTGTTGCGGAATATTTAGCTGCATTGACTCCTCAAACTACCCCAATGTAAATACAAAATGGCAAAAAGCAGGCTGACAAAAGGATAAACATGTTTGGGAGATTTGGGGAGGACATGTTGTTGAACCCATTGAACGCCAAAGTTCACAGCCTGCTTCTGAAAGGGCGGGCTTTGAACATCGCGAACTGACCTACAAGTATTGGATCCGGCTCTCACACTCCAAAGCATAAGCCTCAGTACACTCCCTAAAGTCATCGTTCCGTGGATGGCCCCGAAAGGGAGACCTATGCATCTCCACTTCCGCCAGTCGATCTCCACACCTGGAATGCGAACCGTTCTTCCCAGCACCCGGGCCGGGGCTGGGCACCTCCCTCACACGTCGCGTCGTTGGATTCGAGGATCTAAGGCTTGTGTCAGACTCTCGGCCATGGGGTCCGGCACAGGCTCCTGTCGGCGCCAATGGCGTCGTGAAACCCTAGGGATCCAGTCGTACCGAAGCTCAGAAGGTACGACTGGACCCTCAAAACCTACATAAGAGTGTCTCCAATCACCGTACCTGAGAAGGTACTTGGAACCCTAGGGAAAAGGGAAGGCCATGAGCCATGATGAGCCATGAGATGCCATGAGATGCCATGAGGGTAAAGCAAATCCCATGGCTCTCTCTCTCTCTCTCTCGCTCAGTTGATCTTTTCCGCGTGCTCTGCCTCTCTCTCTCTCTCTTGTATTGTGCCACCGTATGGTGGAGGTGATCAGCATCAATTGGGTTGATGGATACTGGGACGAAGTCCCCGCCCAACAGGACAAACACATCCCAACATCTTGTGTCTTTACTCTCAACCAGGTCTCAACCATCCCTTTTCGGAGGTCAAACCATCTCTGGTGCGTTCATGATGAAAAACACACAAAGAACATCAAATCATCCATAAATGCAATCCAGGGGCTTTTGGGAGTGGCTCTCTGTAATTAAACTCCCTTTTCGATCTGACCCTCTGAGGCTTGTAGCTTCACTTTGCTGATCGTGGCTTCAACGACATCCTGATAAACACCATGTCGGGTGAACAACGAGTCAATTCGCTTCCCCCTTCTCCCCCCCTTTCCTCCCCCTTCACCACGTGTTTTTTTTTCAATAAGCTCTTCTTCCGATCCCACCGCCCCCGACCCCCCCCACAAAAAAAGCTGAGTGTATACTGTATACGTCCTACGTCTCTCTCTCTCTCTCTCTCTCTCCTCCATGGCCACATTGATGTTCAGCGGCGCCGTGTCCAACTTCTTCTTCTTCATGATCGGCTCCGCAGGGCCCTTCTCCCGCTCCTCGTCGCTCTCGGGGCGACCCACCAACTCCTCGGCGCCGGAGGGGAGGCCGACCGTCCGGACGTTGGGGCAAACCAGTTTGGGTAGTGAAGCATTGTGGCGGTTTCAAGCCAGCGTGTGATGTTCCATATGAGGCATCTTGGGACTTTTTGTTGGTAAAATAACTATGATGCATCGGATCCGGAATGCGCAAAGTTCAGGCACAAGGGATTGTCAAGGCATTCAGAGAAAGAAAAAATCCATCCATGGTCCAGCAAAGCAGTGATTGGATCTGGAGCTGGGTAGGTTACTGCACATAGGACACATCAGAAATCCAAACTGTCTGGGACCATCTTCTATCTGCCTTGGCACACCTGACAAGGGGAAACTGCCCAATGCAGGTGGAGAGAGCACTGGCACAAAAGGAGAAATGAGGAGATGGGTGGTGCGAAGCTGTTAGGTGCTCAATCACGTGACATTGGGAAGTACAGCTTCAACAAAGCTAGGCGCTGAATTGCTTTCAAAAAAAACACACAAAACTTGGGAAGTGCAGCTTCAATGGTTTTAACCTGAGCAACCATCAAACGGAGCCGGTAGGACGCATAACGATCCTGGCAGTCTGGTGAGCCTCATCTACTCAATGGACCAAAACCCTTGACTACAAACCAATGCGCTGTACTAATCACCGTAAACTAACCAACTAGAAAAGATTAAAAGAGAGTCTCTACTTAGACGCGGGAAGATACCAATTGTTACTTCATAGTCAAGTAACAACATTTCAACTATGCTCAACACTTGCCAACTGAGCGATCAATGGTTCTCAATATCTGATTATATAACAGGAATAGTGCCAGGACCTGAACAAAACACCTACAAAACACCAACTGCCATCTGCCGAGGCTCCAAGAAGGGAGCCGGCTGCTCGTTGAATAGGCGGAAGCGCTGTGCGATCAGTGGGTGGTCGCGCCGCAGCAAATAGGGACACAGCAAGGAGCCCGGAATGGGCTCCTGCCATGACATGGATGTCGTTCTCCGCCCGGACGTTCTTGAGATCAACAACCGGTAGGAATTTCAAGCCTCTCCCCTTCCAGTTGTAGATTTCTAAAAATCGAAGCAGTGGAAGACTACCGCCCCATTCACCCATTCAAACATTCATGGATGGGGAACTCCTTTAGAACCCCTCCACACAGTTCATTCTGCCAGCCTTCAATTCCACCCCATGCTGTCCAGCTTTAAAACGGGTCTCCATTAAACGGCCTTTTACTATATTGGTTGGATGATGAAACCAGGGACCCAAGTAAATATACATGAAACAAATGAAACAATGATGATCATATGGTGCTACTTGGGTCTATCCCACTGCCTGTAACAGTGGATGATGATGGTTAGTCAAAGCCTTGCTCAAGACTAGTGATTTGCTTGTTTACTGACTGTTACAAAGGTGCTATCATGTTCTACCTGGCATGGACCTCTAGAATCTTCCCGGGTGGCCCTGGGGCCTTGGAGAGGAACAACGTGGAGAGCACGTGATAGCCTCTGAGGCTATCGCGATCGCGCGCCACGGGCGGCCGTGGGCGGACGAAAGACAGGGATCCAAATGAACCCAAGGAGTTCAGGCAGTTCAAATTGAATGGTTTTGGGCCCCCAAAATGCCATAGGCCCTAATGATGGCTCCTTCGTTTCATTTCGGGTGAATTTGAATGGCCGACTTTTGAGGACTTTGTGCGTAAAGCCTGAGAAGTGCAAAACGCCAACGCAGACTCCTGCCCAAGCCCGAAGAGCTTGTTCATGTCTGGGGGCCTTGATTGTCATCTACCCTAGGCCAATGTGTTGAATAGTTGCGTACATCTAGTACCCCATTTATGATCCCAATGTATAGGTAACTATTCCATGGATGGTCTGGAGTCGATTTCTCCAACAGTTTCTCATGACCTTGGCAACTCACCCGCACAGGCGGCACTCACCCCTGCATGGCGCTCCGTTTTTTTTGGTTCACGTCCCACCAGCAAAGGTTTTTCAAAACCCGACTGTTCGACTATCCCAGTTCGGTACCCCAGGTGACGGGGCCTTTGTCAGGTCACTTACAGTGGTTTCAGAGTAGATGCCACTGACACCCCAGCGATGTCCTTCAGATGATTGTCCAAAAAGAAACACTAACTTGGGGGATTGCACCTAGTGGCTTCTTGTTCCTAGTAATTAGTAAGTCCAGGAGCCCCGCTTTGTAGCCATTGCCACCTACGTCACCAAGAACCCACTTCTTCGTCACCAAGAGCTATAGCGGCTCGGCCAGGCCACCGTGGTTGAAGGCCGCGCGGATGATGCCGATCTTAAAGACCCGCGACCCGATGTCCAGGCCTGGTGCCGCAGCCCGGTCACCCCATCGGCCGAAGAAGAAACCGGTCACCGAGTGACCAGGAACGACACCGAGTGACACCACCTTCCGGGGGCTAGAGGGGGAAGAAGACATCCCAAGGTGCTAGGGGGGGCCGGAGTAAGGCAAGGCAAGAAGGAAAGAAAGGAAACACCTGAGCAGCTTCGAAAAGTGGTGCTGGGTTGAAAAGCACCCCCCACTCATGGCGGTGCATGGGCTGTAACAAGCAAGTGTATAGATGCACACATCATGAAACAATCCAGTACCATTTCCACTCATGGCGCACGTGCTTCCATGGCACAGAAAACATTTCGGACAAGCAAAAACAAAGGTCCAGTGACCTTATAGGACCCATAATCTGGGGTACAAATATATACTTATATATATGGGATGGTCTATACTAATAGGGTTCTGCAAAAAAAAACCGGACCTCTGTAAGCACCGCCAGGGCGCCCTCTCTCCGCCGAGCCGCTGGGCTCCGAGGGAGACTCCAAGCAGAGCGTCGCCTGCCCCGTGCGTGTTCGCGCTGTGAAGCCCCGCTGCTGCCGGTCGAAGAGGGCGCCGCCGTTCAGGACGCTGATGCCCTGCGTGGCGTAGCGGAACTCCTGACGCGGTGACCGCGCAGCGAACAGCACGGGCCGCGAAAAAGGTACGAGTACGGTGGGTGTGAGAGTTTGGGAGATGATGGGGGCACACAAAGGCGATGTGGTGGTTGTTGCTGCTGCGCTAAAAGCAATATCATGTAACGACTTACTAATTGCACGGTCGTTACATAAAGGGTCAAAGGATTGGAGTTCAAGCGGGGTGGTGGTCTCCAAAGTGTAAGTAAAAATGCAATGTATACCGTGTATACCATTTAAATGCCTTTAACATGTTTTTAAGTTCACATTCCCGCCCTTGAAACACATCCACTGCTGGTGCTCTCCCTCTTTGCATTCATCTCCTCTTCCGAACAGATCGATCTAACCACCCAAAGGGAAGACTCGAGCAGCCCGAGAACCTTGGGCTGCAGACCCACCGACTGCCCCGGCCCGGTCCTGGCCATAGTAGCGGAAGAAGTCCAACAACAACTTCCCCAAGGTCGAAGCCTTGGAGGGTCCGAACGGTCGAGCGACCAAGGCCGGGCCGGAGATGCGCCAGGGTTTTAAGGTGTGAAGGATGGTGAAGGCACAACTGATTGGTGTGAAAAAACAAACACACACAAAACCACAGGGGATATGTCCGATTTCTCTATGGAAGAGTCGAGTGCTTGAGATGTGGAAGAAACGGGGAATTCTGCAAGAAGAAGAAGAAAACGAAAAATAAGAATATGTTCTGCAAAACGGTGATGCCTGGACTCTATATCTATGCTGCGCATATGATCGCATATGCCATGTATGCCGATCAATTGGAGTGTTTTGAGGGTCAATGTATATATATAAATTGGAACCCATTTGACCTCTGTTTTGATAGGAAGTTGGACCATATTTTGGGTGGTTGGTGGTCCAATATAGAGGTCGTTCAGGTTCTAGGTATATATAGGTAAATGGGATGATGGGATTCCGATTCGGCATGCGAGTGAAGACCAGTCCGTTTGGAGGGAACGACCTCAGAGGCATCCCAGCATGGAACCTGCGAGTCCACTGGTGGAAGCTAGTCTTCCAAAGGTCCATGCCATCAGGTTCCATGTTAATCCTGGGTGTTTTTCATATAGGGAGCGACTTCGCGAGCGTTCCTTGACCAAGCTGGGTTCATGCGAGGAGAGCAGCGGTCAAGTCGTTGCACCAAGTTGCTGAGTGTAGTCGTTGCTGCTGAGCTGAAGGATGCAATTGCAGAAAGGAGAGCACCACGCACACAAGCCTCATTCAAACCATGTGCACGAATCCGTTTTGGCTGGTCTTCGAACGGCTCAGTAGGGAGACTTCGCTGCAAACCGACCACCCCATGTAAACCATTGATGTTCCGTCCGTCACCTTCCGCCTCTATATATCCAAATATAGCCAAGTGCTTTAGGACACCAACAGCTCCGAGTTCGCACGCGTCCCGTCTCGTTGAGCAACGGGGTGGTTGGCGGATGGTTCCGTCACGGTCCCAACCAGCTTAGCGTCCCCACCCCCGCGTACGACGCACCATGGACCCTGAGACTTCTCGCGCCGTGGTTTCGACCGACTTGGGGGTTCCATAGCTCACCTCTGCAGGAGGGTACCTGGGGTACAGGTACACATGCCAATTTCGATGCCAACTTTTGTCTAGTTATGTCTAGACCACATGGCATGATGGCATGGCCATGGTCATGTTCCATCCCATCTGCTTGGTGGTGTCATCCCACTTCTCAGAAAAAGCTCTGCAAATGAACCAACCCGTGCAAGAATCTTGTAGGAAAAAAGATCTGGTTGGCAGTGTGAAGCCGCCCAAAACTAATTATTGTAATTAGTAATCTCAAGAAAAGTATAGGTTGAACAATATGTGTGTAATATACATAGTTATTTAGGTATTTATTGTCTTTTTAAACAATGTATATATCAATGTTTATGACATAATCACAAGATCCCATAAATTCAAATAGTCGTATAACAATTTACATCAGAATAGACATATACATATATAACTAAATATGTAAAATATCAATGGGTGATTGAGCAAGTTCAAATAGATTAAGACATGATAATAACAGGTCAAGGGGGATGAACAATTCTGCACCATGTATTGAGAGGGGGGGCGGCAAACGGTCCACCCATTCATACATTCCCTGGTGGGCCATATTATATATCCCTAGGGCTCCTGTCCCATATCCTCAGGTGACCGGTGGTGTTAGATCCCCAAGACCACCCACCCCAGTCCCATCGAACCGAAACGGAGGTGGGCCGTTCGGAGCCCAAACGGGTCTTCAGAGACACAGGAGACACCCATTCGTATCAAGGGATGGACTGAGCCACCGGCATTCCGAGCCATCGAATGGGTGATCCCTGCTGGGTCTATATACAACCTCCCTGAACCCAGTGGATGATGGGGTGAGCTTTGCAGGCCTTTCCATCCATCCATCCATCTCAAAACTCATGATGTTCGACAGTGAAACCTGACGGCTCCTTCCAATCTCGTCCACTCACCCCTTCGCCCCAAGCTGGACGCGCCAAGCTGGACGCTCAAGCAAGCGCTCACACGCGCCAACAGCGTACTGAGCAGCAAATAGGAGCCCAAGCCACCCATGTAAGTTTCCTCAGTGCGAGAAGCACAACCACAAAGCATCCCTAGGGATCCAGTCGTACGGTACCTCAGGTACGGTGATGTGTTCGACACTCTTATGTGGGTGCCAGGAGGGTCCAAGTACCGGATCGTTAGGGCTATACCCATAGGGCTCCCATCACATCCTCGGTAGGGACAACCCCCGCTGGCACACCATCCTGCAGCTCTAGCCACTGCACCAAGAAATCAAAAGTCTAAATCCACCAGAACAATGGGAAAGGCACAACAAAAGAGCATGCAGCATGTACTGTGTCTTTAGAGCTTACACCATGCTCCTGATACGATTCCACACCCACATCTCGGCTCGGAAACCTCTCTTCTTCAGAGCGGTCCGTTCTTTGCCGCCCAGAATCGTGGGCTGGATGCTGTTTAAGGGGGCTTTACGCTTCAACAGACTATGACGTGTCGTTCCTTCAGGTTTGGTCTGGTGGTCCTTAACAAGCTGTGGGTGTATTCACAAAACCGTCGTGAGCGCCGCCAAAATAAAAAAAGATAGTTGATTGACAAAACAACGGTTCTACGGCACTTTCTACGGCAAGTGTTCTTTTTTTTTTGTCGGGGGAAGGGACTGCTTTTTGGAGTGCACTGTTCAGGACATCAAGTTCAAGCTGGGTTAAGGGTTGATTACTGGAGGGTAAACAAAAACATATATCATATATATATATGTATGGGTATATATACACATAACTATATATACATACTGTATACAATTATACAGTACACATACAGGTTTAGATTGCAAACTTGACCGGAATGACTCACCCAGAGCGACCGATGTGGCCTCAATCTTCGAGGCACATTCTAGATCATCACCCAAACCATCCATGGGATTGGAATAGGCGCCATACATGAAAACCGAACATGACCCTAATGTAAGTAACTATTCCAAGTTCCATGGAGTAGTCATATTCGCCAAACACTCCGTTCGCATGTCATATTCCATTGGGGGGGGAGGGCTTGAAGGGTCCGGACCCCTGGAGCAGGAGGTCTCGAACAGTCGGGTTCTGAGAAACCTCATGTTCCCATGTACACCCGACTTCCCCATCGTCAGGATAAGCCTGTTGGTCAGGCCGGGAACTAGGCCGGGACGAGGTGGCGGAACTCTCTGGTTTTTGAAGCCCTTTTGGTCACTGCTTCCCACAGGAGCCGTAGAACTTGCCATTCACATCGGAAAAAACTCCAGAAGCTAGCAGGATCAGATTGGAGAGCATTGCTGCAAATCATACTTGAGATCAACCACCATTGCTCGTCGACACGGTCAAACATGGAATGCCGCCCAAACAACATCCAGAAGATTTCAAACATCAAATCAAGGGGTTTGCTGATGATTAGCACGACAACTAGTAGGAGTTTCTGATGGATCTCAGCTCGATGGGAGATCCGCTGAATACGGTCGTCATTGCCATTGCGCTCGCCTTTGCGGCTGTACGGTCGAAACGTGTCAGCTCCGGCATTCAACAAGAACTGCACTATGTTGAATTGGCGAGCACGAGAGGCGTGGTAGAGAATGGTTCCTGCATCGCACACGAATTCCTTGTCTGCCCCAGCAAACAGCAGCAACCTCGCAACCTCTTCATGGCCAAGGACGCAAGCATGCAGGAAAGCTGTGAAACCATCTGTGTCAGCTATGTCTGCAACAGCATTAGCCTCCAACAGCGAACAGACAACCTCCGTATGCCCATTCTCGGATGCCACGAGTAAGGCTGTATCGCCATCCTCGTTCGCTATGTCCACGCCAGCTCTTGCCTCCAACAGCAAACGGACAACCTCAATAAAGCCAAAATCAGATGCTATAATTAAAGCTGTGTCGCCATCTGTGTCGGCGATGTCTAAGCTAGCTTCAACTCCCAAAAGTGAGCGCACAATCTCTGCAAAGCCTCCGTCAGATGCTAAAATCAGGGGCGTTGCTCCATGTGCGTCAGCGATGTCCGCGCCAGCACAGGCCTCCAAAAGCAACCGTACCACCTCCGCGTGGCCTTCATGTGATGCCAAAACTAAAGCGGTATCGCCATCCTCAACCATATCTGGATCATGTGAGCATTGTAGCATCTCTTCCACTTTGGAGACACTGCCGCCGCTCGCCGCATCCAGCAAGCGATGCCTTTGCTCTTGAGACGAGGTGCAAAAGGGCATGACAAGCACCACCACTTCAATGTCCAAGTCGGCGTAAAAGCAAGTCTCATCATCCAGCGCAAAGCTTTGATAGAGGATCTTTTGCCTGAATCGTGGAACGCCTAGAAACCCATACAGCTGCTGTTTCAATCCTCGCACGTTCACGACGCGATTCACTGGAAGCGCCACCAACTGGTGCCCGGATGGTCTGTACACACTCAGCATGGGCAAGATGCGGCCGGTGCTGCCATATGTGGGAGTGCTGGGTTCGGGTTCAGGGGATAAACCAGTCTACCTGTTGATTGGGGGTCCCCCTATCAAATCCACACCCGAAATGCCGATTTGATACCTGGGTCCTGCCCCCCTATTGCTGCGCGGTTCCGATGATCCAGTCGTTCAGTTCGGCTTCACCCGTTCCATGCCCTGATGCAGTGGCGTGCAAAGCTGAACAAGTCCTCTATACAACATGCAGAGACAATGAGGTTAAAGCCTAAAGCTTGAATGCGAGGCTTTAACTTTATCAGCAACAGGGCCACAACTCAAAACATAAACAAGGCATAACATCATGCAACATCAACCCCCCCTTAGCACATCGCAAACAAAGAACTGCCACCGGCCGGGGAAAACAACAACAATAGGTTTAGTCTCACAATCTAACTGACTTGAGCCACATCACATCCACATCATGCCAATGAGCCAAACAAAGAAAACACAACTAGCAAAGGCTGACCCCCTCTTTCCCTGGAAAATAGAAGTCAACCTCTTTCCACGTGCTGCTGTTTAACCACCCCCACAGGCTCCCCCCCAAAAAAAGTTTTGCAGAAGTTATCCACTGGCTGAGCAGGAAGACACCCTTAAGTTTAACAAATTGGAGTTGCGTCCAGTTTCAGCTCAGTCAATGCGTCACGCAACAGGTTCACAGGTTCTTGACCTGAGGAACATGGATGTCACATGATAGAGGAGCACAAATAGAAACACATAAAATGGTGTCGAAATCATATATGGTAGGGCCCAAAGCATCCATGTATGGAATAGTTACGTATATGCATGTATCATACTATGCATCATGTACCCCAAGTAAGACCCCCCTAATTGGACCCTAGTGTAACTATTCCATACATGGATGGTGCGGGGAGGACAATACATATATATATATATATATGGAGTCACAACAAATCACACGTCCATCACACGACTCTCTGTTCTGCATCTGTCCAATCGAAACGCAAATGTTAACTCCATGGAAAGGTCTAGGATTAGAATACATTGTGGAACATTACAAAAAGTATAACATGGTACACCTGGAGCTGACACACTCTCTCCAAAAATCATAGAAGTTCAATGGAAGTTGACGGCCTGGCCCCTGGAAAGACAATGAACTACTCCTCCACAAACAGGTTTGTCTTCTTCAATGCTGTTCAACGGAGGGTAAGTGTGTCTTAAAGACCAACAGCCCAAAGTACGGCCTTGCCGCCCTTTCAAAACAGGTGTCGGTGTCATATGGGCTCAACTTCTACTTCCTACAAGCTCCAGAACCTATGTGTATGTATATATATATATATTTATTTAATATTCAATGCTTTTAGGTATTTGTAGATTAAGAAAAGACTTCAGACTACACCAGTAAGTACAAATTCAGGGATGTCATTTTTTACGGCACAACACCTTAGGACACCACCAAAAATTGCATCCTTTGAAGCAGGTTTCATCAAAGCATTTTTTTTGCGGCAGTTGATGGTTGTTAGAGCCATGATGTTGAGTGGCCATGGCAATGGGAAAAGAATTGCCATTCCCACAGAAAAAGCCTTTGCGTTTCATGTAGCAGTAGCACAGCTTGCGCCCCCATTTGTTCAAAAGGAGCAAGCAAATCAACATCACAACGCACCCGTCATCCCGTCATCGACTGGCCAAGTGGCGTGGAGATTCCTCTGGGCCAAGAACAGTTTCAGGAAAAGCACCAGCGGAGGCATGGCAGGGAAGATCGCCATTTGTTCCCCTCAATCGCCATGCGATTCATCACGCAGCACATGCGATAAACGTCGTGTGGTTTCCGTCGGTGGGAGCATCAACGGAAAACCGCATGCCTCAGCGAATTGTAGATTTTTTGAAGCCTTGCCCTTTGGCAACTGCGAAGAAATCAAAAAGGCATTTATCTAACCAAAACAATACCAAAAACAGCATATGTATTATATATATTATATATACATAGTATATTTATCTATAGTATTGAGGGCTTCTTAGCGTCCAGCGTGCGCTATCCAATCTTGGCCCCTGTAAATGACCTACCTGAAGACGTTTCGTCACCGACAACGACAACAATTCACATCTCCTATCATCTTCCCCCTTATGGACATCTATAGTTTATATTATAGTGACCCTGGAGGATATAGTTTATATTATAGTATTATAGTGACCTTATGGCTCCAACTATATCCTCAGGTTCGATGGTCTTCGACCCCCCCTGGCGCCCACCCCCCTGGTTCAAAGGCAGCGATAGAACGGGCCAGCTGGCGGTGAGCTTCGCTGCTTCGCTCTGTTTCCCTATGCGTTTCCATTGGTTCGACCCGAATGGGGCTGCGACCCATTCGTGGGGCGAAGCGGACCCTCCCCAGTCCGTTGCGACCCTCGGAAAGGCGAAGCGGAGCCTTTCCGGCGATCTAGTCCGAAAGGCGAGGTGTTGGAAGACGAAGAACTCAGCTCAGCTGAGGCGGAAAATGGATGGTGTGGCTGGGAGGAGAAACCAGCGATGTGCCCAAACCCTCTAAAAACCCAGCCATCGTCGTCCTCTTTTCCACCCTCTTTTTTTTCGGAAGCAGAACGCGACCGCCGCATCCAAGTCTCGAACGAACTTGGCCGTATCCAAGCCGTCGGTCTTGTTGATCACAATGTCAGCCATGAGCCCGGTGGTTCTCTGCTGCACCTTCATCACCGGTACCTGGACGCCGTTTTTTTACGTGATCTCCGGTGATCTGAAGGACCCCCGATGTCCGGTCTCCGGGCGACCGATACCGAGGTGAAGTACCTATATTATATAGGGTTCTTCAACCTCTGCTGGTAGTCGAACAGTGGCGTTCTGGAAAAAAAAAGAAAAGAAACTCTGCTGGGTGGCGAGTTTCTCGCTCGTTTCTCGCGAGTTTAGTGGGTTCACCCCGCGCGTTTCGCTTGAATTCACCCCGGTGGACAGGACCGCCTCGTGGTGGTGGTGAAGAAGGGGTTGTCCAAAAACCACTGGACGAACGGTTTCGGTCCTGGTAGATACCTAGAACCCATTTGACCCTCTGTTTTGATAGGAAAAGACCTTATTTTGAGTGGTTGGTGGTCCAAAATAGAGGTCATTCAGGTTCTAGATAGAGATTGATCTTGTACTTGGTCAGGGCTTAACTTTAACTGTTCAACCTTTCATTGGGTTGTTCTAAGGAACCTCTGCAACTGGATGCGTCACCTTTTGGGTTCATGGAGGTCTTCCTACAGCAACACATGCATGTGCACGATATTCACACAAAACACCCACAAACCACTTCCAGATTATGCCAAGACTGGTTTGAGGACTCCGAGGTCACCTTGTTGAGAAATTGGTGAAATCAGTCAAACCCGAAAATCCCGCCCACCCCCCGCTTTCTCAGTCGGCAATTGTTTACTTACATGAGGATGAGTTGTATCTCTGGCATCCTGCATGCTCCACTTGGGAGCACAAACAAGCATACATTGTTCACTTGCTGCACCCCATGGAGCCAACTCAACCTCTGACAAGGTCATTACACTGTTATACTGAATATACTGCTCACAATCCATGCAGCAGTCAAGGGCAGCAAAAAACATTACTTGGCCAAATTTAACCGCCCCAACCATGTTTATAACACATACACAAAAATGCAGCATGCATAGTATATATATATACCCACGAAAACTTTGAACCATCCAAAATAAAGCACCGAGGATCAAGTCTGCCAGGAGACCTCTCAGTGTTCACCAACATTGTCCAATTAAACAAAAAGACTAAATAAACACACATAATTTTTAACGCTTGAAGCAGCCATTGTCAGAAGCCCGCAAACACACAACCCAAGAAACAGTATTTTAGTAATGACAATGAACAACAATGATACCAAGGTCCAGTTGACAAACATGCCTATTTTCCCCCACACCCAAAAAACAACATCTTTTCGCCCGCTCTTCTTCTTCGATTCCCCTCGCCTTAGCAGACTGGATGATCTCCACTTTGCTCACCTGTGGCCCGCGGCCCACGCGTCGCGATCGCACCCCTTTGAAACTCTCGGAATAGTAGCTTTATTGTTACTAGTAGTAATGCCCTTGTTCCTAGTAGCGATGCCCTTTGCTACTAGTAGCCTTCTTCAACGGAGTCTCCAAAGAGACCGAACAATAACTTGAACATCCGTTGTGACAGTTATTTTGACCTGTTTTGTAACACATCGTGACTGGTCTTTTCTTCTCACTTATGGTAAGTCCCCCATCTTCTCACTTATGGTAAGTCCCCCACATGTGCTAACTGCAGGAAAGGGTGCAACCTGAGCCTAATGGCATGTCAACAGTTGTCAACACCGTTGATGAAGTTTGATGTAACCCCATATTGCATCAAAAGGTGACCCCACAACACTGATGTGGAAGATTGAAAGCAACCAAAATCAACCATGCTTGTAGTTTCATACATGGTGTAACCCACAGCAGCAAAACGCTGTTGATTGTCTTACATGCATGTGTCGTTCTTCTGTGCTAGTCAGAAAAAATCACCACACAACAGCATTGATACTAGGAGCTTCATGTCGAACATGTTGAGCACACTCATGGTCCATCGCACTAGTATATATGCCTTGCCCTGCTTGACATTACAGTAGAGAAACTTGGAGACTTGGATCTCCAGTTTGTATTGCTGATATTACCGTACATCTATATCCAAAACATTAGAGAGACACCACCCAGGACCCATAAACTGTGTTGTATTTTTTTTGTTTGCGTGATTTTACATGTGTATCCAGGGCAATTCCCCCAAAAAACATAGGGTCCATATATGAGAAACTTGAAACTCTTAACTGTCCAAACACACATATCTGTTTGGTCCTCAAAGAGGCCAAATAACTATATATACTAGAATTTGCTGTCCAAGTGGGGTGAAACGGTTTCTTCTTCTGTTATTTCCATTTGCATCTGGACGGGGTGAGATGCATTGGATTTGCTGTGTAGGATCCCACGGTCCCCCATCACTCGCTTCACCCGCACCAGGAGTGAGTGTCCCCATCACCCGCTCCATATCCATATCCTTCTGGACGACGGACTCAACAGACTCAACAGACGGACTCGACAGACAGACAGCAGTGGTCATTGAATCATTGAACAGTCGTGAAAATTCCGGGCGCGTGGTCTTGCTGCGCCCTTCCCACTTCAAAACCCATCCAGGCTTTTCACCAAATGCAAACCTATCTAGATCGAGCCTCCTGTCGCTCCAGCATGCGTTCAGCCAGTTGCTTCATCGCGGTGGTGACCCGGAGGTTCGTCACGTTCCTGCCGACGTTCGGCCGTCTCGACCGCCTAAACCGTTCGTTCCGTTCGAAGACTCAAACCCATAGACTGAGCAAAACTAAACGAATCCACTGGGACCTGGAACCTCTACTCAGGAAATTCCAGAACACGAGTCAAAGCATTTGCAACCAAACATACATCGTTTCGCGTAAACAATGCTCCGGTGAATTCCTGATTCAATGCTTTAAATTTATATCTCCGCTCCCTCCGATGCCGAAGCCGCCGAATGCCGAAGTGGTCCCATCTCGGTCAAAACACCAGAATCGCCGTCTGATCGGGGAAAGACCTGGTTTTGTAGTGGCAAATCCTGTGCGGTTGACCATTCAGCCTCTATGACCCTAAACGATCCCTGGAACAACATGTTTTTATGTTTGTTTTCCGGGGTGAACACCGAACGAACGAACCAACCAAAGGTTTTTCAGAACCCGACTGGTCGACTATCCCAGATATCGGTACCCCAGGTATAGTTTGGGTCCTATATATATATATATATATCAGTTCACTTAACCTCTCCTGGAACTCCATCTGTTCATGAAGGTGTGTTCTCATCACCCAAAGTCAGGTTTTTGCAGGTAATCCATGTACTTCCGCTTCCCTTTTTTTTTGGTGTGTGGCGCATGTGTAGAGTGTAGACGCCCCTTTCGCCACGGCGTAACTTCTATTGGCCACAGCATTGCCAGCTTCTTGCTATGGGATAACACATGAGATAACATAGACAAAGCCCCTATAATTAAAAATTAAACTATGACTGCTGAAATAACATCACTATGACTGTTTAACTACAGAAACCCAGTCATAACTAAAATATAATCAAATAAACTCAGGACCGCGCAAGAGTATGTCAGGTTCTGACTGGGCAAGAGTATGTGAAGATATACTGTGAGAACACTCCAGTTTCGTGGGGTTTAGGGGCCCAGGTCTTGCGCTTAACCGGCTTAATGTTCAGTCCGCCAATGGATGCATGCAGTCATACCATGTGAGATCTCAAAAGCATCTCAAAACCATGACATCTCAACAGAAACGGTCGGTCCGTTTTGGAACATGCTTTCTTCCTGCATCTCCCGACCGCCGAACCACGACCGCCGAACCACGACCACCGGACACCGACCGAAAAACGCCGGGACCCGGCGTCGCCGGCGGTACAGTCGAGCGACACGATGGCCACGTCGATGTCGGCACTGGGGAGGTTCAGACTCGTCGAGGTGGAGCCAAAAATGTGCACCCGGACCTCCATGGTCCGTTCGCAGAACACGGGCTGAGGTGGGAGGTGGCTGACTTGGCGATCGGGATCCAGGTTCAAAGGGTGGGGGTGGGGGTGAACTGGGTCAACATCCAAAGATCCCAGTGTCATGTTTACTTCCCCAAGACCTGGAGAGTTCAAGGCTCATTTTCTCCAGAAGGGTATCTTGACATGTATGTGTTCCAGTCGGGAAGATGATCAGGTCTTCCGCCGGTGCAGCCTATTAGGCCTTGTGGCCGAAGCTCCCCGGACTCGGCAAGAATGACGTTGCAGCCTAAGGAGGTCAAGTTGGGAAGGAGTCAGACTGCAAAGAGGGATCCTTGATGTGGAATTAGGATGGTTTATGAGCGTACTGGCTGCGTACTATTTCTCATTAAAACTAGAGGCTTGATATGTGCACACAGGTCCCAAAAACATCCAAAAACACAAAACACGTGTTACAAGTCAAACAGGTCCAACATGTTTTCCCCACATCAAGTACATCTAAGTTCATATCAGGGGTGGCTAGGCTGGTTAGGCTGCCATCCCAGCACGGGCGCCTCTGGCCAAAGGGATTTGGCTGCCTCTTCGATGGAGTGGACCCAGGCATCGCGCATGGCCGCCTGGCGCTATGAATCGATGGCTGTCCCACATCCTCAGGTGCTTCGGGTGCTTCGGGTGGGTGTTGGGGTCTTCCAACCTTTATCATGATCCCTAGGGCTCCAACCATATCCTCAGAAGTTGGTTAGACCCCCCAAACACACCCCAACCATCTTCTCAGGAGGTGGTTGGAGGTTTAGGGGATGTTACTCTCTCTCTCTCTCTCAGGTCACGTCATCACCTCTGTTGGTCGCTTTTGGGCTCCGGCCTCGATGACGGTGGGACGCAGGAACTCGGTGAAGTCGATGAGCTCCTCATGGAGCCGCAGCGAGGCCTGGCGCGACGTCCGGGGCAGGCCGTTTGGAACGTCCGGTCGTAAGCGTGGAAAAAGGGAAAAAGATTCCCCGTTTCTTGTGCCTTTATAGTTTGATCGAATGACCTACAGCTAGGCATTTTTATAAGGGAGATCTTCATTTTAGAAGAAAAGACGTCTGGAGGATGGACAAAAGCGATTGACTGGAGATTTGGAGAGCGATTTGAAAGCCGACTGTTAGTAAGTCTAAGAACTCCTCTGGCTCTTGGCAGGGTGAAAGACCGAGCATTTGAGGGAGTAATGGTAGTAGGAAGAAATTATTTAGATTTCCAAAGGGGCTGTCGAGGTCTAGTAAGTGAGAGCGTATCCATTTCAACTGACTGTGCCTCAATGCTGTAAGACTCCTGTGGACAATTCGGTTTCCAACAAAGGTCTAATGTCTACTGCCTGACTGGTAGTTGGAATAGTTGGATCTATGAACGTCTTCGCACTATAGGAAACAATTGCAAGGTTTAGGAACTTCAAACCAACTGCAAAACTGAACTTCTTCAAATGCATGGATACTTTCATACACCAGGTGTAACATGTCAGGGTGCCGAACTTGGAGGATAGGGGTGCCCCTGTCACATCCACTCACTGAACAGGACCGAAAAACAATCCTTTGTGACTCCTGGTCTATGAATCAAATCCTGAATTCCACATCAAAAAAGAACCAATTTGTTAAAGGCAAAATGCAAGGCCACCATGGTGCACAGGCGCCGTATCTGTATCAGTGCGTGCGCCACGCGCGCGCGCGGCCCTGAAGTTAGCGACGCATCCCGAAAGTGATGAATCTACAAACCAACATGTCCCTGTTCAGGGTGGCCGTTGCAAATACTGCCGCAAACACTGTTCACCTTATTTGTGTTTCTTTTTTTAGGGGTCTGTTCAGAAAATGCTCGTTCTGGACGCACCCACCAATGACTTATATTATATATATATGCTTTTCAACGTCGATTGTTGGTTCCTGGAGTGCTACCCTGACTTCATGTAGGTCAGCACCATCTGCCACACGAGGTAGGCTGTTGATCTGAGTGGTCAGCTCCACGTGTTGAGTGGTAAAACCGGACTCACGATTCACCTCCCCCATCCCGATTCACCACACCACCCCACACTCGTCAGTTGCACCTTGCCGGTCCGTCAAGTCCCGGCCCCCACCCCAGCCCCACCCAGAGCCGAGCCGAACCCGAACCGCACCGAACGACCGCGGAGCGAGCGAATCGCTCCGCCTCGGTGGGGTGCTCCCTTTCGACCCACCAAGGTGGATGCTCCGACTGCGGCGCCTCGCGCGGCGGAGGGGCGGATGGGGTGAAGACGCGCCTCGAAACGCGCCTCGAAACGGAGTGGGGTCCGAGGGTGGAGTCGAGTTGATGAAGTGACTGGGACGACCTGGGAGGTTGTTTCAAGTCAGTGAGATAACGTGCGGTCCTTTTGAAAGGGTCACCAGTGAGTCATCATGGCCATGGTCCGAGCCGCGCACCTGGGGCCCGGCGACCTTGGCAAAGCCCTCCATCTTGAAAGGCTTCGGAGCCGCCTCAGTGTGCAGTTTCGTGGACCAGCACAACCCCCGTTATAAGAACCTTAATTACTGGTCCACTCTCAAGCTTGTGCTCGCCTCCCTGAGTGTCGACAGCTGTGTTGAATGTTTGGCCGATAAGTGTATATATATATATGTATGTATGTGAGGCTTCAAGATCTTCAAGTACTTGGGCACCAAGAGATTGAGGCCAAAAGTTCCTTGGATTTTCTCATGACTCTCATCAAACCCCTTCAAACAGCTTCTCAAAGGGAAGGGTGGATATCGAACGGGCAAGTTCTCAGCTAGTCACAGCTGAACTACGCGGGAACACCCAGGACGTGGCCTGCTTTAGGCCAATCGAACAGTTGAGCCTATTAAAATGATCAAGATCCACATGTCTGTGCAGGAATTAATAATTGCATGTGCTTGACGTAACCACTTCTGGTCAGGAATCTTCTGAAACACTGCAACTGTTCGAACACTTTGGGTAAATCCATGTAAATCCCATGACCACATTTCAGTCGATGATGATGGTTGGACAATGTTGGATTTGGTTTGCAAAGGCATCAAAAGTAGTAGAGCCCATCGTCTCTGCCTCGTACAACGCAAACCAACAAAGCTTAGGAGGCTCTCTCTCTGTGGGGCAAGCCAAACCACACCCTGCACCAACACTGGAGGGTTGGTTCATTCTAGACCGTTTTGGCCGACTTTCCATCTGCTTCTGATCTCAATTCTCATGTCGTAACTTCTCCATTGAAGTCAACATAAATCAACCCACCCCCCAAAAACCCAATGCCTTCCAAACCCCAGCCGCCACACGTCCGAACCAACAAATCACCTTCCCCACAAACCAACAGCTTCACTCCCGCACCCCCTGCCCTCTGCCTCTGAGGAGTCGCGGAAGGTCTTCAGCAGCCCGCGGATCCGCACGTTCCGGCGCGCCTGGCGCTCGTTCCGCGCCTGGTCCTGGCCAGGGTCGTTGCCAGGGACCCAGTTCAACCGGCCACGTCGGGATGGGAGAGAAAGGGAGATCAGGTGAGTGCTGATCTAAGGGGCTACCAAGAGAGGTTGAGAGACCATATAGGTGGGATGGTCTATAGGGCTGTTCAACCTCTCTTGGTACTTGTTGAAAATTGGAGCCCAAGGGTTTCTTTTCTGAGTTGCACCGTGCAGACCGTGCAATTCCATCTCTACCTGCCGTGCCTATGTGTGTGTGTCTGTGTGTGTCATGCGTGCAAGCATGAGTGCTCTCAGCATCTCCTCCTCAGGAAGGTCCTTCAGCGTATGGTCACTAGAATTCACTTGATGTCACACGCAGCATGCCAGGACCCTAAATAGGACGGTCACCTTGGCAGTTGGGAAGCCATGCATTGCCAGGGAGAGAAAACTTGAGCAAACCCAATCTGGCACCTCCATCCACCGCTAGACGGTGATTTGAATGTGCAAGCAACCTTGTGGCTGGCATAGAAAGATCTCACAGCGCTGGTTTTGGATCTACAAATGTCCTTCGCAACATGCCAGGATCAATGAACCGTCGTCCATTGGCGGCCAGTTGTCTTCTTCGCGCTGCTCATCCAGCTAGCGTCCTATGTGAGGTCTTCTGGTAGCCTTGGACATCCAATAAAGAGCACGCCGCTGGGAGCCTTATCATACCCAAAAGGAAACTGGCTGTGAGATTGCAAACTTGAGATAGGAGGGGGTGAACGAAAGGCAGCAAATCTTTCACATCCGCATCATCACTGGTCTTGCAGTTCGAACTCGTCAAAGCTCTTTTCGAGTCATCGCTGTTCACTCCTTTGTCTTGTGACCCAGCGACAGCGACAGGCGCAGGGGGGATTTGATCCAAGGGAGCGAAATCCCGAACTCCAGATTGTAATACAATGCTGCTAACCAACAGAGGTTAAGTGACCTTATAGGACCCTACCAGGGTACCTATGGGATAGCCTATAGGGTTCTTCAACCTCTGTTGGAAAGCAAGGAGACAGTCAGGTAGCTGAAGCTACCTTGAAGTGATTTGGAACATAGATCCTATACCCAAACGATCTATGGGGCAGCAGTCCTATTGCCAACATGTGGTGGCTTTTGGTGGTGAATGTAGGGCCATATTTACATGGATCCTCAGGGATAGATGTACAAGTGTATGGACCTGTATAGCTGTCTCATGGTGTCCTTATTTGCGGTTTTGTGGTTTACCTCCCTCTGGGGAACCCAAGCACAAGCCAACGAAGCCAACGAAGCAGCCACAAAGGCAACACAGGTAAAAGCAAAAAACCACATCGAGAGCACCACGACATCACTCGCCCTCGAAGAGGAACTCTACGGTTCCGGTCGAGAACGAAAACGAGTTCTACAGGTCCGGTCTGCCTGGAACTTGCGGACTCCATTTGTTGTGCAACGGAATCCGCCCAGGGAATCAGGGGCTTCAGTATACTTTGCTCACTCCTTGGCATGAATCGGCCCCCCCTCAAGACATGAAACGTCCAAAGCTTCAGAACCAACAGAGGTTGAAGGACCCTACAGACAAGATATCCCAGTTCGGTACTCCAGGTGACGGGTCCCATTTAGGGTCACTGGATACCTCTCTTGGAAGGGCCTCTAGGTCCCCTGTGTCAATGGCACCACAAAACCGACAGGCTCTAGTCTAGGTGCGTCGACCCCGAACGCTTGCGCAGCGCAGGTGCAGGGGTGGATCCAAGCACCGCCAAAGCACCGCCTTCGCAGTCGGACCTCACCTTCGGCTGGGCCCAGGCTGTTCCAAGGTGGGTCCATCCCTCTGAAGTGGCACCTTGATCATCCTCGATCCATGACTCGGGGGTCCCAGGTTTGTCCAGGTGTTCGTCTGTGGGAGCAAGCCGGAAAGTACCCGAAACTAAACCATACTAAACCAAGAGTCGTGACACATGCACTCACTAACCGATCTTTTCCATGGAAAATGAAGGTGATCCTTTTTCAGTTCATGCTCGGCGGAGAAACCCAACCCTAATTCAAAAGAAGTGACAGGTTGGCCAAGGTTAACCCACTGACGTTCCTTGTGGCTCCTTCTCATAGGTCCCCGGTTGTTTCAACCAGACCACTGGATGGGTCCTCCATGAGAATCTCATTGGCACCATCAACGAGGCTGCTGAAGCCTTCCTGAGAAAACAACACAGCTGTGGGTCGGAACCACAAGGGATTATATAATACTCCCTCGGGTTCCAACTATATCCTCAGGTTCGGTGGTTAGACCCCCCCAAACTTACCCCAACTTCTCAGGAGGTGGGCCAGGAGCCCTAGGGGAACTCCCTGTAGCTCCGGAGTCCGGAGCTACATGCGGAAGATGGATACTACCTGAACTCCGAATAGCTCCGTCCTGAGCGAAAACTGGATGGTGCTCTGATTGTCTACTTTGGCACTCTTCCGGTTGCAATATGTTGCGTTCGGAGCAGCTGAATAGCTGAATCGCTCTAAACATGTTAACTTTAATGAGGAACCATCCTTGGCAAGGCTTGTTTGCATGCAAGTCAATGGCAGGCAGGTAAAATGGTTAAGCCAAGGGAACCCGTGTAGCCACGTGGTTCCACAAGCCTGAAGAAACAAATACCTGAATCAAAAAGGTATATGATAAAACATATGCATACTTTATGCATCATCCATTCAAGCGGCGTTGTGGGGGTTGATTCATCTGCATTTCGTGTTTTGTTCTGAAAACAGTGGCCTGCGATGGCCTATGTAGCCTCTCTCCAAGAATTATACAATTGGATGGCATGGTCCCTGGAAAGACGGGTCTCCTCTACAAACAGGGAGGGAACTGAACTCCACTTCCATGTTTGTCGCGGGGAGTGCATATCTGTTGATCACCTTCTTTTGCTCAATCTGTCAATATGCCATTTCGCTACTGTAGTCCTGTTCATCGTACGCCCCAAAAAGAGAACCACGTGTTCATCGTACATCAAATAGAATAAGAACACCCGGAACAAGCTCAATCCAAGCTAATCCAAGCTTCCTGTGGATCCTCTGCCTCCCCGCCATCTTCATCAAAGACCCCATAGCCATCGTCGAAGGCGTCGAAAGCGTCGTCCAACGATTGCATGACCATCGCCCGCAGCTCCAGTCAGACTGGAGTGCGTTTCCACTACCCAAGAAGTCGAACCACCATTAATATCCATTTATTGAATAGCCTTGAAACAATCACGCATTGTTTTACTAAGGATGTTACACTACAACACCAGATCAACAATGTCTAAATTGGTCTTGGAATGTCTTGGGTCTATCCCAGTGTGACGCTTGACCGTGCATGGAAATACGGTCCCGACCCACGTTGGACTCTTCAGCCCAGTGATGGGGGGCCACTCGCCAGAAACGCGAGAAACGGCATCTCTGATGCACACCCTGAGGTGTCTCCTTTCATCTAAGTGATGGACCCTAAACAACATGAAAGGATCGTCCTTGCTTACCTGCTCCATCCAGAAAGTGGCCGCTCCGCCGCAAGCTGGGTGTGCTGAACCAACTGCTTCATCAAGAAGTAAGATCTGTTGCTAGTTGTCACAGAAAATCAGTTGTCAGTAGCTTCAAAACCTGTAAGATCTGTTGAGTCACCTAGCAAAAACCATCCAATCTGTGTTTGATATGACCTAAATGGCATTCAATTGCAACTTTCGAAGGTATCCGTGAACATGTTGAACACCATCCAATATGCTGAAGGAAGTTTGACAGCAGAAGATTCTGTCGTGAGAATACCATTCTCAAGCTGCCATGTGAGCTCTTTTGAAAAACCTGCGTTGCTCTCATTCTGAGCTGCCATGGCCGAGGTTCTTGTCACAACCATTACGACCCCTCCATGTGGAGAGATAAACGGTCCATGCCGCGAATTCCGATTGACAACATGTATAACAATTTCTTTTTGATCAGCCGGGGAAGGCAACAGAAAATGCCTCAACTCCTACAGATTCATGGTGTATTCTCTTGGCACAGCATGGACAGGGAAGGGTCTCAGAGTAGAGTTGAACAATTGTTATATAGCATTATGGTGAAACCTATAACCTGGTGACCTGAGTCGCCCCGTGTGTCAGGTGCACTTCATGCTTCGAGAAGCATTGGACAACACGTTTGACGACATCTCAGCTCATGGATGGTGAAAGGAAAATTAAACCGAAATCGAGCGAATTGGCTGATGTTCAATTGAGTGCATACAGCAACATCGGCAACGGTCTACCTTTATATACACATATATCATAATAAGCATTGATAGGGGTAGCAATCAGCAAATGGCTTCTCTTCAGGAGAAAAACTGCACACAAAATGCCTCAACAACATCCATCCACTAATATTGTGACATCCCAAACTTTATTGGAAACAATAATGTCATTTCATTCGTGCAGAACAGTCAAGCGCAGCGGATTTTAACACAAACATTTCCAACATGCCTCTTCAGGGGGGGTCTATAAGCCACCCGAACTGGGTGGTGCTGGTATGTATCAATAGGACATGTTGAACAGAATCTGAACCCAAGGCCTTTAGATATCATAAAGCTCTGCACGGCCCAACCTCCACGACCCAGAACTTGCCTCTACCAACTGCAGCCATCGAGAGCTCTGAGGATGCAAGCGCCTGAGGAACCACGCGCGACCGGCAAAGCGTGTTTCATCATGTTTCATCCACATCTGGTCGGGCACGGGTGGAGACCCGGCGTCTTTCTGCTGTGCCCAGTCTTTGCTCATGTCTTTTGGTTTGCGTGTGTGCCTTTATTGGCGAAAGCAGGGCGACACCATCCGACGCATGTCATGCTGGCTTCATAATAATAGCGCGAATAATTGTACTTGTTCAATCACCTTATAGAATTAGGGTCAGAAATTGATCAGGGGGGGGGATTATTCCCAGTGGGTCAACGCAGTTCCTTAGTATCGCACCAGTTTAACCGGTGCTTTAGCAAAATGGTCCGTCGGCCGCCCCGGCTACTCATATTTTTGTGGTATTTCCGGGGCGGGGACCCAAAAATGATCGAATCAAATGACTACTACCAAGCATGCTATATGTATATATATATATATGTATATAGATAGCTTTTCCTCCATGTCAAAATCTCAGAAACACAGTATTAAAACTGAAAACCGTGTGCCTTGGGGAATCATAGGGCCAGTCTCCGCGAGTGACTGGTACGAGGCATGTTCTACAAACAGTATATACCCATAAGTATATATATATATATATGTACCTAGTTCTGTTAGCCCTGTTCAGTAAGCTGCTGCAACTCTGCCTGGTGGGACAACCTTCACTGCTGTGGTGGATATGGTTGCCCAAGACCCTGGTCTCTCTTTGGGGTTTTCTGCTTGGACTGCCATCCCCACTGCTGCCAGCATTTGGCTTTTGTTATTGGCTCACTATCCGCGGCATTTGGCTTTTGCCATTGGCTCATTATCCGTGGTGTCTCCATGTTTCTGCCATTGTTGAAATCTCAGAACAAGGTATTGAAACTGAAAGCAGTGGTCTCGGGAAATCATTTGCACGAGGCTTGTTCTACAAATGGACATACACGTATTCATTCACGCAACTATTTCAGCCATGCTCACATGTCAAGAGATTGCCTTTGGACTAGCGATGTGTACTACTCTCGGGTAGAGACGATGCTAGTGATGCAATAACTCATCACCTTGCATCTTTTGCATCCCCAAGCTACCAAAAATCACATCATTTCAAGCAGCAGGCTAACATGGCTTGCGTTCCTTTTTCCCCACCTCCCCCCCACACACCCTTATAACGAACTTCGTTCGCAGCACTGACTTCAGCCTAGCCTATCGGCTGGCTTTCGTAATGGGGTCCAAATGAGTCAATTTCCTGGACTTTCAGGGCTAGGGCGATTCTCACTCCCACACGGAACCCATCACCACGCCCCAGCGGCGCAAGTTCCTCACAGCATGGACCTGGGGCGGACTCCGATCCATGAAACCGCTCTCCAGGCGTAGAAATCCGTCGGTCCATCAGTGTGTGTGTGTGTGTGTGTGACTCCTTGCTTTAAACATAAGCATGACATCATACGATATCCGTCCTTGGGTCTTCTGCTAAGGGTTGAAATACATTTAAGTGGATGTATATTATGCTGCAGGAAATCGGGCCTCAGAGTATACCAAAGGGAGGTAGAGTCAGTCGACCACATCAATGAGCTCAATGAGCTGCTCACTCAATTCAATCCACCCATCAGTTCAGTCAGTTGAGTCACGGGTTGGGTCACCAGGTCCACTCTTTGGCGGAAGCTGTCCGAGGGCAGGGCAGGCAATGAGTGGCAAACAAGATCAGCCTTTGGATGAACTCAATGCCCACACCAACCGCTTTCCTTTTTTCAGGGGTTCGTTGGCTTTTGCTACAGCAACCCAGCTTGGACCCATCGAGCTATGAAAGTATGTGAGCGCATGATTTAACACTCAACGCCTATATAAACATGGTTCACATCAACAACGATTGCACATCATGCCAACCAACCATTCACCTTGGAAAATAAGATTCAATCAGCCTATACTGGGCTATACGTTGAAAAAGAATGGGCCAAGTCACAGGAGCTTCCTTGGCAAAGCTTGCCAGCCTGACGGCGCCCAGTACGCAGCACTCGGTCGATTCAATACCCCGAACAGGGATCTTGGATCCTGCAATTTGTCTGCAAAGGTTCATTTAAGGTATACGATCACCGGTGGCCGCCGACAGGGATCAAATCTCTTATTTATCCCAGTTCATCGTGGGATGCTGCGCCTGAAGCCTCAGGAAAGCCTCATGGAGGACATCCTACTGGGTTGCAGTCCGGTGGTCACTAATGAAAAGGGGGAAACGGGAAGGTCTCTTTCAGAAAACTTTATGAGTGCGAATGGACGGACAACTACATCATGGCACATGAATCCACCGTCTTTCGTCAAATGAAACATAATAAAGCAATATGCTAGTTTAGATACCTAGAAACCAGTTGACCTCTTTTTGATAGGAAAGAACATGTTCAAGTTCCTAAACAGGGGTCCCACGGGTTCCAAGTAACAATAATACAGCGACAATAATAAGGAAATAGGTAGTTAGTCAAAGCTTCTCAACGACAACGATGCTACACCATGCTACACCAATGGCTGCTGAGAGAAAGAACAACTGACCGGTGCCTGTCCTACGCGCCAAATGACAAGACATCTGACATCAGCGAGGTTGTCAGTGGCCAGACTGATCGACGATCAGAAAAGCTGTCACCTGCTTGGCTCTAGCGTACCCACCGCTTCAGCGCAGTGCTGCCAATGCATCGCGGTCTCATGCACATGTTTGGCTTTAGGGCACCCACTGCGTTGTTGCGTTGTTGAAGTGCGGGATTCACCAAAGACACTCTCCAACACTCAATGCGCTGCTTTCCCAGTAACTTGCCATGCTTTATACTGTCATGAACATGATGTGACGTTGAGTGCTGTTCTAGTGTGGCGGCTGGCAGCTAGAGATATGGTAAACCATTTTCACGCTAGCTGAAGCTGAGATGTCCAAGCAGTCGTTTTTCATGTATCACTCTCAATGTTCTTGGTTCCACACTCCCTGGAATCATCATTGAGCATCATTATCATCATTCCATTGTGGCTTCAAAGCTTCAAAGTTATGGTTATCATCAAGGTTAAAGTTATCATCATTCCATTGTTGTTCAAAGTCTCAGCTTACTCTTCCACTCCTCCAACTCAGCTCGTCTTCCAAACCCGGTACTCCGCGCCTTCCTGCGCCGAAGGTCCAAGGATGCCTGGAGAGCTGAGAGCTGTGACGGTGGATTTGATAAACTCATGCTGACTGCGAGGCTGCTTTTCCATGAACAAATGCAGGTTAACTGAACTTTCCACCTCTCCCCAATCCACCCAAAAAAGGTTTTTTCAGGATGTGAAAGGCTATCAATCATCAATATCAATGTCGTCTCAGCTGCAATTGCAAAAGAGGTCCCAAAATTGAGTGCAGGGAGGGTACAGCGGGGAAGGTCAAGCCCACGTAACGCCCGACATTGCCGGGTCCAAATGAGTGTGTCTAAACGACAAGGGGGGGAGTGTGCCCTTGCTATAATGTAGACTGGTCTATGTTCCTTTCAAATGGATCTATAATGATCTATCCCTAGATCTCCCACTACCTCCTGAGAAGATGGTTGGGGTGGGTGCCACGGGAGCCTAACCACCTTCTTTGGATATGGGACAGGAGCCCTATGGTATATAGGGGTCTTCCCATTCCAAGACGCACCCAAATCCACTGTAGCTTTGGGACGAACCAAAACCTGCCCGACGTTGGACATCGCGGGAGACCGGCATCGCCTGCTGGACACAAGGGATCGGATCACCTGGGTGGTCAAGAGCAACCAAAGCCCAACACGACCGGAAAACATATTCACCAAAGGTGGATTTAACCAAAGGGGAAAAAACATCACCATAAGCAAAACCACGTCTTTCAGCTGGTGCGGTTCAACAAGGGCGAAGAGATGCAGGCATATTTATCACATACATGGAGTGTTTGGGTAGCGATCTACAGTTACAGGTACCTTGCCAGCAAATTGGTGAAGGGGAACTGCCCGCTCTTTTGTTTTGCGGGAATGCGGAAGTCAGGATACCCTCGTGCTACCTTCAGCCTCAGTCGCCTTGCTAGCGGATCAATTCGAAAAGAAAAAGGGTACAGCATCGTGAAACGGCTCGCCACACCAGGATGAGTGGCCACGCAACTCCTGGAAATGCTAAAAGTGAACATGTTTCACTAAACTCGCCCTAACCAAATGATGCATGCTTCGGCAACGAAATCACTCTATAGCAGCGACCATTGCGTGAACTCCATCAGGACCTCTTTGAACCGAACTTCAGGTTCGGTGAGACCAGACTGCCCGATGAAAATGGTTTCGGTTTCAAGAGGTTCCAGGAACCTGTGAGGGTCCAGGGTGTTGGTTGTTCAACTGTTTTGTGTCATCAACATGTTGCAAAATCCGTGCACCAGCAGTCACGATGTTTAGGCCCCAAGTGCAAGTGAGTGGATGTTCTGGGCACCCCCAACCTTTGTTTCTTTCCTCAATTACACAGGTACTTTGGTACTGGCCCGCGAGGTACCCTTGACAGCACAACTTTAATTGTATATTTAGACGTGACTGAAAATGTCTGCCCGGGCCCCTCCACAAACATCCCGGCGGCTCTCTTTCCGCGCACGTAATCGTGCAAATTTCAAGATCTAGGATATTGGGTTGCATGCAAAAAACGGTTTGCGCCTAGGCGAAATCACGATTTCTTTGGTGGTCTGATCAAGAATCATCTGAAAATCACTGTCAAACTTGAGAGAGGAGGGGGGTGAACGAAAGGTAGCAGGGAATCAGGCGTAATCCGGGAGGAGGTGAGAGGCCCCCCACTTGTTTGAAGAGAAGTGAGTGAGCGTGATGAAAGAAAGGCTAATGCACAAACGCTTGACAAAACCTCCAGAAGCTGTAGCGGTCTAGCGGTTTCAATACAGGTTGACGTGCCTTCAAAAGGAGTCACATATTTCTCAAATGCAACTTCGGATTTACATAGTGACGTGCGGCGACCCTGTAAATTGCGTGGCCGCAGGCCATGCTTGCAAACAGGACGTGCTCAAAAACACTGGTATTTACGAGGTTTCGTTGCCGTCGATCCACAGCCGCGGCAAGGTCTAAGGCCACGCTTGAAGACAGGAGGAGCTGAAAACACTTGTATTTACGGTATTTTGTAGCCGTCGATCCAAAGGCGCACCACGGTTGAGCGCTGGAAAAGCGCAGAAGACCGTGTAAATACCGGCGTTTTCTGCCGGGAAGGTGCACAAAACCCTGTAAATACCATAGTTTTGTGCAATTTTCCAAAAGCCTCAAAAACCCTTTCTGACAAAATCTTTCCTGGTTTTTGGTCTTTTCTCGGTCATTTTTCTAACCGAGACGCATCAAAAAACATCGGTTTGTGCGGTGTTTTTTTGCCGGACAGCCACACAAAACGCTGTAAATTCAATGATTTTTGGTCACTGCTGAGGACTGGAAGAGCTGAAAACACTTATATTTACAGTGTTTTCGAACCGTTAACCCCGAGGCGCGCTAGGGTGGAGTTGAAAGGGAGGGGGCGAAGATGTCGGGGACCATTTCTCCGAGAGATAGGCTGCAGCTCTGGGTTAATACATTTTTGCTAAAGCAAAAGGAAAACTCAGGTAGCGTAACCGCTACCTTTCGTGAAATGGTGACCATTTTTGACATGGATTTGCGAAAGCACAGGGTTTCGGACCAGTTTTTTGCGCGCGACCTCTTGCGTCACCGTTGGTTCAACTGCGTGCCCAACTTAAAAGCCAGATTGCTGTTACCGCAGTTCCAATGCCATTGCCATTGACGCACACTCCATGTTTGAAAGAACATTCCAAGCCATTAAAGTCTAACAAGCACTAGTGACTATGTGCTAGCTGCCAACATAAGATCAGAGACACAACAGAGACCAAGCGTAGCGCAAGTATAGAAAGTGCATTGACAAGAACATTAAAAGGCACCACCCGAACTCAAACCCAAGCCCCTGGCCAACGTCAGATCAGAGACACAACAGAGACCAAGCGTAGCG
>CAXAMN010010668.1:59157-102164 GCA_963970005.1 Durusdinium trenchii | reverse complement strand
CCCTGGCCAACGTCAGATCAGAGACACAACAGAGACCAAGCGTAGCGCAAGTGTAGAAAGTGCATTGACAAGAACGTTAGTAGCCCGAACCCAAACCCACCCTGGCCAATGTCAGATCAGAGACACAACAGAGACCAAGCGTAGTGTAGGTGTAGAAAGTGCATTGACAAGAACCGTAATAGGCCTCTAGCGCGGTTTCAGAGCCGACAGCACAAACATGTCCATAATGATTTGTTATACATACTCCTACGACCCCTGGATCCCTGTACCACTTCTCACAAGAACAGTGGACGTGGACACAAAAAACACCTCGAGATCCCTCAGCCTGCCGGCCAGCAAGGATGGGGCCGGGTCAAATGCTGACCCTGTAGACTCTTGGATGATCGTTTCCCCAGGCCCGAGCAGGTGCTAAAAGTTAAATATCAAGTTCAACATTTTAATAAACTTACCATATAGTATATCTGGGTGAGTTATAGTAATTCGCGGGTCGTCGCTTATTTTTGTTAATTTGGAAAGTGCAATTAACTGACGTCGTCGGAAATACAAAATTAAGTGATGTCGGGTCGGAGCCAACATTGGACCACATGGACATACGCGCGCACAACAACACTACATTGTCAGCAACGCCTTTCTCTTTGACAAGGCCGGAGTTTCGTGGATGGTTTTCATCGGGTCGCTGGACAATTGAATTCCGTTGGGCTAGGGCTTCCGCTGTTTTTTGGTTAGAGTTAGACCTATTTGGTGCAGATGGGCCTTGCGGCGTCTCTTTAAAAACCACCCACCCCTTCCACCCCAGCAGATGGAGGAACGTGCCTATCTGCTGCAGATCGGGCTTTTCGCGTTTTGGTGAAAAGGCGCCCCTTCCACTCCAGCAGATGGAGGAGGCGCGTCTATCTGCAGATGACAGGCCTTTTGCTGCGTGTTGATTGGAGACCACCGCTTCCAACGCAGCAGAAAGCATAACGCTCCTATCTGCAGCACATAGGGCCTCTACTGTTTTGATGAAGGACAACCCCTTCCACTCCAGCAGGCGGGAAACGCGCCTATCTGCAGCAGATAGGGCCTCTATTGTGTTTTGATGAAAGACAAACCCTTCCACTCCAGTAGGCGGAGGAACGCGCCTATCTGCAGCAGGTAGGGCTTCTACTGTGTTTTGATGAAAAACAACCCCTTCCATTCCATCAGGCGCAGGAGCGCGCCTATCTGGAGCATATAGGACTTTTGCTGTGTTTGGACTTGTAGCCGTATATGTTTTTGTTCTGTGTGTATGAGTCAAGAGCCTTAATTTCAAAAGGTGGGTCGCAATTTTCAGGTGAGGTCGCTGAGGTCGGTATAATTCATGTAGATATATATATATATATATATTTATGTTCGGGGGGGGGTGATGAATCAAGAGTCTACATTAGGTACCCTTACTCTATCCTTCAAGCCCAGTCAATTCCTTCACCACTACAATCCAAATCTCTCCACATGAGCGCTCGCATGAATGCGGTGCCAGGTCACTCCAGTGCAGTGGCATCATCTGGCACCACAACCGGAACTCGCACGAGCCCTGGGCGGTGCAGAAGGTTTTTGCAGCGCAAGGCACACCCAGCCCCTCCTAGGCCCTAGGGCCCTAGGGGATGGGTTTGGAGCGTCTTGGGCAACTATGAGTAGTCCATGGTAGTTCCAAGCGACTACGAAAGGCAAAAACATCCAACTTTTAGCTTCAAGCCTTCGTTCGCCTCCAGATCCCACCGTGTACTCGGGTGGTGCCGGGAGGACACGGGTCACCGTGTAGGTGCCTCCAGGTGCCTCCCGTGGATCGGTTCGCTCGGATCGAAGGGCCGCCTCCGGCAAGGTCAACTCCGGCAACAGCGGCTGACCTGACCTGCTGGCAGCTTGCACGCAGCAAAAGTGGGCGAACTCGTGCGTCTGTAAATACTTTGAACATCAATTTGGGTTAGCTAGTGAAACCTGGAAAGACATATTCACATATATTCACCATTCTTCGCCAGAGGATTTCACCACGAGGAAAATCAACATCACCTTTAAGCAAAACCAGGTAACCTGTGCGGAGTCCTTTCGAGTAGGGGAACAGCAAAAATCACAGCAGGGGGGGCCAAAAGGTGTCCTTATGATACTTCTGGGCCAAGCTTGCGACAAATCACCCGGATGCAGCCAAGCTGTTCTCTGAAGTGAACGGTCAACCCAAATGGACGGACGACCACCCAACCCCTGACTGGGTCTTGACCAGCGAAACGGTGAACCGCTGCAGGTGCACTTCATTTCTATCATATTCCCAAACACCCCATGGGACTGCCATAGATGCCGACCAGTTGGGGTGGTGCCAGGGGGGGTCAATGTAGGCATCTATGGCAGTCCCATTCGTGTCTGGGTATTGGATGGTATTGGTATCTCCTCCTGTGATGAATTGAGACCTAATCCTCGCCCGAAAGATCTCGGATTCTCTGATTGTGGACGCACTTGTCGCATGGTCCCAAGAACAGCTGTGCCCATGCTCAACAGGTGTCGCTTCTTCATCTTAAATCCTGACCCAGGAAGTAGGAAGTTGGCGTTCCATGGCGCTCCAGCTTTTGAATTACTATATAACATTATATAACCTACCCTGCACCTAGCCTCCTACCCTTCCCCACCTGCCGCACACCACCCCCAGCATCGGAGTAGCGGTCTCTTGCCCAAGTACCCTGCCTGTCGATGATCCCAGCAGCCAGCAGCAGGACCGACACCTGTCGGGGGGGCTCCGCCGTCCCCACTCCGCATCGCTCCGTGACGTGAAGTGACGTGACGAAGAACGAAGACCGTTGGAAGGTCAACACTGATCAACACGTATAGGAAAACACACACGTGACGTGTGGGGGCCAAATATAGAGCATGGTTCCTTGAGGTGCCATCGAGTTGAAGCTGTGGTGGTGGCTACCACCATGCGCAAACAAAAACTTCCAACTGCCACCCAGCTGCTCCATGTCGGTCATGGTCATCGACCAATCATCATGTAAACAATGTACCGTCTGTGTGAAATGAATTTCTTAAAGTGGCCTGTGTACTTTCACCCCCGCCTTTTGGCACCACTTTGATGGATGAATCAGCGATGTTGGGGCAGAGTTGGATATGCCTCGGGTGTTTTTCGTGATGATTCCATGATATTCCATATCAAAAACGATCCATGACACCTCTTTCCACCCACCTAAATCGCCTCCCTGAATCCTTCGGGATGACTGGCACGACAAAAGTCAACAAACCTCACACATCACCTGAACTTCTCCAGCAGTGGGCTCGATGCTGCTCGCGGGAGCCTCACAACGATGGGAGGACGACCTTCCTTCAGCTCAGCCATAAGATCTCCAAACAAAGAGGTAGGACTATAGAGGTAGGTAATGTAGGTATAGTTGCTGCCTCTTTACTGCAAATGTAGGCATTCCAAAAGGGAGAAGTGCTACATTCCCAAAGAATAGACATGTTGGCTGTAGAAACACAAGCGATGACGCATGAAAAAGCAACATCAATATACCGCTGGTGCTCCTGAAACACTTGTCCGGCATGGCGGACCACCAGCGGCGACATGCGACGAATTGCATGTAGAAGTTGACTTCAATGAAACGCATTAGTTTAAATCTGGCAACAGTGGATGGCCCAGCCCTGTCAGGAAAATGGGCAAAACACGTGACATCCAGCTGCTGCATGTGTCTCTCCCATGTGACACAGGTGGCTCGCTCTCATAAATCAATTTTGAGCAGTGCAAAAAAGGATCCTTGCATCTAGATGACGGGTAGAATCTGGCAATTGTCTTGGCACGAATTGCCCAAATGATTTGTTCACCAACATCCTGCAAGTCGCCAGCTACAGTAAGCGTTCAGTGAAGCGAGTCATCCTCCTCCCTCAATCAAAGTGGAATATATATATATATGCATATAAGCCCTGGTAGATCCTGTATCCTCTACAAAGGGGCACATGATTGTCTGACCTGGTCATTGAGAACATCCGAGCGCTGTGAAAAAAGTCCTTCCTGGATTTGTTTCCTAGGGGGTTATATGGGCATCAAACATATGTGTCAGAAATATGACACTGTATCAAATTACATCAGGTTACATGGGCCATCCATTCTTGCTTCGAGGTCGCCCCCGGGGGCGGCACCATGCCATGCGCGCAAGCTTTTGAGCCGGCTGGCCACGGATCTGTTCCGAACGGGAAGGGGTCCGCGCCATGGTCCTTAGATAGTCTTTTCAGTAGTAAGTGAGCCATTTTAGTAGATTCTGATGTTTTATGGTGATATTTTCCAGTGTTTCAGCCGTAAGTCCCCATAGTCTAAGGTTCTGAGGGCACACCAGCTTCCATAATATCTGTGCCCCAGAACACTCACGGAACCACAGGTACTGCAAGCCGAACACCGAACACCATTTCACGCGCCTGGGCTCCTGTTCCATCTCCTCAGGTGGTTAGACCCCCCCTAACCATCGAACCTCAGGTCGTTGGAGCCCAAACGGGTCAGGCCGTTGCCATATCAACCACGCTGACCAAAAGAACGGTCGGTCAGAAAAAACGGCTCCCCTCTTCCTGCAAAGTGCCAATGCCAAAGAACAGGAAAAAAACATATATATATATATAATATAGCGTGTGTGTTTTTCTTTGGGGGTGGGTGCCATATGTATGTATATAACTTATATATATACATACAGTACATCTTTGTCTGGCATGGAACATCGCCCATGAACTGAGTGCTCTGAACAAACTGAACAGTCAAATCGCACCTGTTCCGTGTGCTTTTTGCGAGGAGCAAAACCCATGACCAAGCGAGGGCAAAGAGGCGTTTGAAGGTGAACCACTGACTTGCAATGCTGCTTGGCAGGAGATTTGGCCGTGGGCTCTTCCGGGAGTGTGAAAACTATTAGGATGCCATAAGTGACCAGTGCGGACTGTTAATCGAACTCATATAGCTCTTCAAAAAATCTCCAGTCTGGTCTAGCTCGTACTCAGGTAAACAAGATGGAGAGTGAATGGCACAATCCCCAAGTTCACTGGTTTATATGGACCCTCAGAACCCAAATCATCTTTGTATGGGAAATGTGCATATATGTATAAATGTAAACATGTATATATATATATATATACTGCCTACATTGACCCCTGGAACCACGTCAATATCGGATGGAGTGTCTGGGTAAGACATCTTGGGGTGCCAGTGCCATTTGCACCGAAACCAATGTACTCAAAGCTAACGCTTCGCTTGATAGGAGCGGACTCTAACGCAATGAATCTTGGGTGGCATGCGACCGTTTGCCTAAGCCTGGGAGAAGATCGAACCCCGAACCACAAGCACATGGCGTGGTCTTGTGCTTGTGACAGCAAGAGACCATGCCTGGCGTGATTTTCCAAGCCACTTGTGAGGGTGGACAGGTAGACCACAGTGGGCTCCACTTGACGGTGATTTTTTTAAAAACATGTTGCTCGCAAAGCATCGCAGCATGTTTTTTTCTGCGTGCGTTTTCCCGCCGTCCAATCCACTTGGAGAGCCTCCCTACGTTCCTCTCCGCACAATCAGAGCCAGTCAGAAGCATTGTGGAAGCCCTCACGATTCTAGAGGTTATATAAGTTAATGCATGTTCAGTGCTATGAGACTCGAGACTATTTGGGTGCATGATGGTGCATATTACAGTGCATGTATCGTTTTACCAGCAACCAACAGTAAACCGATATCAAATAAATAATCATCTTGCAGTGGGTCAAAGCCCCAGAAGACAGTCTATCGATCTGGGAATGTTCACCTATTGACCATGTTGTCGTGCCCATATGCGAACACATTCACACAAGTTAAGAGCAAAAGGCTTGGGCTTGCTGTCCAGGAACTAGACAAATAAACAACATGATCACCCAAAAAGGATTCATCCAGTTCCGGAATTTTAAAAACAATAAACAACAATATAGAACAACCTTAAGATACTTTAAGCAAAACCAGAAAGGCCTCAACAATCATTGGTGAAGCAACTGTCTTCCTTGAACTGATCCTCCATGTGCGTGTCCAAGATTCTGGATTCTGGTGTATTCAGCACCGCACCTGCTCAAGTATGGGGTTCCTGACAAAACTGGAAGAGAGTTCCAAAATCTCTTCCATATGGATCAAACAATGTTCAATCAATGTTCTAAAATTTACCATGACCAAGGACATGGATCCTTCATAAGAGTCCTGTGAGCTCTTCTATGACCTATATGGATCCCTCAATATTCCCATCCCGAAAACCAACATGGACCCTGACAATGGCTCGGTCTTCACCGGTATGTAGCAGTTTAACTAGCAGTTGATGTACGATATGACACAAGTCACAAAACAGCTCTTACAGCCACAAACCTTTGCCGGACATGGCAAACAATCATCAGTTGCTTCCGCCTGGCTAAAACTCCCATCTTAAAACTCCCACGGCAGATGAGTAATGGGTGGATTTGCATCCGAACCAACGGAACAGAACTACGCAGCAAAATGGGAAGCCACATGGTGTATTAAAACCTTTTTTTTACCCAGGATATCACTGAGATCACAAGCAACAGTGGATGAAGTGATGATAAACATATGTACCAAAAATAAAACATGTTTCATCTTTGACCGACTGTTACTGGTAATTGGACACACACATGGATACACCGTTCCATGACGCTCAAACCTCTGGCAGCATCTTGCACATGACAAAGGACAAGGACCCGGCATTACGGCATTGCAGTGACCAGTGTGGCCGGGTTGTTTCCCCATGCATATCATGTCCCAACCCTCATCATAGGATATCATAGGAACGTTTCAACCCTTCAACCCGTCACCGTCCACAGCGTCTCGAGCGTCCAATTGCACCGGTCTGAAGACCTGTTCTGACGGTCTGCACATGTGGGCGAGGCGGTCTGCACCTTCTGAGAATGTGTTTGGATGTGTTTGGGGGTGAGTGCAAGGAGTGTCCAGTCATACCATCTGAGGAGGTATGACTGAGCCCTAGGGTTCTTCATCCTGAAGAACCAAACATCCTCAACCCAAACAGCGCTTCCCGAAGAAGAAACAGCTTATCCACTGACCTAGGAGTCATCCACAACTGCTCACCCACGAACCTTCCACCGTGTGGGCGACAAACAACAAAAACTACCTTCGCTCAGCTTGCCAGGGGCCGACCGGAAAAGCCGCCCAGCTTCAGTTGCCCGGTCTTTCGGTAGAAGACCTGGTGGAAAACGAACAGCCGCGAAAAAGAGTTCGTGGTGTTCCAAAAAGCGGCGGCCCACGGAAGGGCCGAAGAATGGGCCATTTTCTTGCGGTGGGGGGAAGGAGGTTAGACTTCAGCGCCTGGAAGTCGAGACATGAACCTGTTGGGGAGCGCCATGGGACCTCCGGTGGTGTTTAAGGGGGGGTTCGGTGGAGGCACCAGCGAACATAGCCGGGTGATCAGCTGTCCATACTCAAGTCTTGCACACCACACTGTTCCGGGAACGCCCCTCCACCCTTGACCAAGCTCTTAAGCATGTAAAGAGAGGTTTATGGCATGGCTCAGTTGATCTCTAAAGTACTTTTCAGTGAAATAGGTCCATTCCATCATCTTTCGCGACCACCTTTGAGGATTAAATCAAGATAGGGCAATGTGCGATGCTTGCTGTTTGGCTTCCCCTCGGTGAAGCTGCGCCTCCCAAAAGACCTGGACCCGACTTCAAGTACGGAAAATGGACACATGTAACCTTGGTGTGGGTACCAGGAGGGTCCAGTCATTCTGAGGATGTACCACTGGAGCCCCAGGAGTAAACAACAAACAGGTATAGTACAACTGTCCCGATGTTCTGTGCTAAGGTCGACTCCGATCCTTGCCTTCAACTGTGATGCCCAAGACACCTGCCGCACCCATGCAACCCGACTCCCGACACGAAACGACACGAACTCCACCTCGGCACTCAGGTGGAAGAACCGTTCCACGGTGAACTCCACCTGGTCCTTCACCATGTACAAAAGTGCACTTTGCCTCACTCGTCGAGAACGACCCAGGCGCTTGAGAAGCATGAGAAACCCACTACTTGAAGGGAGAAAACAAGATGTCCCAAACACTCCATGGAGACGGCTCTTTTCCATTCACCTGATTTTTTGTTCAGCAGCTCTCACCCAGCCTGGAAGAAATAGGACCCCCGAAAGAAACAAACTCTCTCCAACACCGGTTCCCTGTCCATGCTTGCAACGCTTGGATTGTCGCTCCGTTGTCATAAGTCATAAGTGAAAACTCAAAGACCATGAGACTATGCGATGGTGTCCTTTTGGTCCTGACTGCGGGAAAAACTTGTCTTTGAATAATGCAATGGAAGTGGCTTGTTCTTGATCCAGAAAAATGACCCGTCACTAGCTTTTATGTCCCTACATTCCTTCCTGTTTTTTTTGGTATCCCTACCTTCCTTGGTCGAACTATCATGTAGCACAAAAAGCAGGAGTTCACACATTCCCCTTCCAGAATCCTACGTTTTTTCAGTGCCCTCTCCTCCGCCCTCTCAACACCCAGTCGGGTGGCCCTTGTGCTCAACAGAAACACCGTCCTCCACTGATGGTGCACGGTACCCGGGCAACTCAGAATCAATGAATTGGAGGCCACCATGTTCATTCCTATTCTGTTCTCCCTTAGCTGCTCCTATTGCTCCAAATCTTGTCTCAACATTCCAAAACCTCATTGCCACTGCCACTGACAAAAAAAAATCTGTAGAGATCCACATACCCTCTCAGAGGTCATTGGAGGCGATCGCGGAATTGGGACGTCCTCACCCTTCAGCTCCGACGAAGATCCCAAACGGGTCTATACTGCTATTGGCAGTCCCAGCTTTCGGTCGGTTTGGACGTTCTCGGCCCTCCCTGAGGGCTCCAGTCGTACCTCCTCAGAAGGTATAGACTGGATCCTCGTGGCACCCACCCCAGGCCCCACCTTCGAAACGAAGGGTCTCCCATATACAGTAGGACCCTGCAGTGGTACATATGGGATGGGCGAAAAAGAATCAGGGCACCCTTCAACCTCTCTTTCTCTCTTGGGAAGCATTCCGCCCAGCTGCAGTGTGCTTTTCAGCAAGGCCGATCCCACTCCTCGGTACAGCTCCACGAACCTCGCGAGCGGAGAGAGAGAGAGAGAGACACACGGCGCCACACACTGAAATGACTGGGACGCGGAATGGTTGCCACATGAATGGGTCATACATGCAGTATATAAATGTACCAGGACCATCCCATCCAGGTCACCTGGCTGGAAGCAGCCCCCCACACGTGTGTAGTGTGGATCACCCTGAAAGGATGGTCCAGGCAGCCCAGGCATATATATCCCTAGGGCTCCAAGTACCTCCTCTATATCCCTAGGGCTCCAAGTACCTCCTCAGAAGGTGTTTGGACCCTCCAAACCTACATAAGAGTGTCTCCAATCACTTTCTGAGAAGGTACTTGGATCCCTAGGTATATATATATATATATCAGTATATTGGGTCTGTCCAATCACCTGGGCCTCAGTGGATAATGATGGTGGCTGTTGCAGGCCTTGCAACTGAAAGAGTGATGATTCTTGTCGTTCACTCGACGCAAAAGACCAACCCCTACCAGGCCGGAAGAGGTCTTTTACAACCCATGTCTAGTCCAGAATGCGTAGTCGAGTAGTCGAGTAGTCAAGAGTCTACATGACATTACATGACCACCCATCCGTTCGGGGTCACCTGGCTGGAAGCAGCCCCCCACACAAGTAGTGTGGATCTCCAAACAGGACACTCCTTGGATGGTCCAGGTATATACCCTAGGGCTCCTGTCCCATATCCTCAGGTTCGGTGGTCCGAAGACCCCCAAGACCACCCACCCAAACATACCCATCGAACCGAAACGGAGGTGGGCTGTTCGGAGCCCTAGGGCCTAAGGGATACAACTCTTCAATCAATGGATGGTCCTCGTGGCCCGATAGAGTCCAATAGGGTGGTCCAAAAAGGGCTCGCTGACGTTAGCGGCAAAAGAAGGAGGTCGGGGCCCGGAGTCCCGAAGCATGATGGTTCTTTGGACGGATTTGACAGAAAAACAGGTGGAATCCATTCTGTTAAAATAATCTTGGACTTCCAGAGTAGGTATATCTTCTAGAATGCATGGAGATATCAAACAACAATTGCCATGATTATACAAAATGCGACTGGCAACCCTAGGGCTCCTGTCCCACATCCTCATGCCAGGGGGGTGATGAGGATGTGGGACAGGAGCCCTGTGGCAAGTGGTTGTTGGACTCCCCTTCATCTAAGCCGAATCTTCTCGGTGAGGGGTGCGATGACTTCCCTCTTGGGACCAATTTCTGCCATCTACTCCGGAATCCTCGAATAGAGATTCTAAGAGATCAATGAGATGCGAGACACAGGGGGTTAATAGATGCTGAATGATGCTGATCCAGCACAGAGTACCAATTCTATTTGATTGCTAGTTGAAGACCAGTCCCGAAGAGGTCGTCCACCCTCAGATACCCTAAGAATCCATACGGGCTCAACCTCGTCGGAACAAGACAGCTGGCATAGCAGGGCGAGTTCCTGACCTCAGGAGCCCTGAAAGCACCCATAGCAGGACGTCCTGACCCTGAAAGCGCCCTTCTTCTCAGTTGAAAAGCACCGGACTTGCTCTCCCACACGAGCCAGTCGAACGGTGTCCCACGAGCCAGTAAAATGCGGAACCATGCGGAGCCTCTGCCACAGACTGAGCTTTTCCGGCTCTTTGTCCTGGATGAGAAGCTGCGAGAAGCTACCTGATGTGGGGTGCATCCTTTGGGGGGAGGGGCCTTCCCTGGCTCATTTCATTGATGAGTTTCAGAAGATTCTCACAAAGGTTGAAGAACCGGACTGTTCGGCTATCCCAGTTCGGTACCCCAGGTGACGGGTCCTATAGTATCTGGTCTGACCATGTCTGACCTCTCTTGGGAGTGCTTTCAACTCGAGCATTTGCTCCGATTGCGCACGCCTGGTCGTCGCTAGCGGTCCACCCGATCCAGAGCACGCGTCAACAACGGACGATCCTGCAGGTCACACCACCTGGGACCGGGAGGGCAATGGACTTCTATCGGATTCCAGTTCCCAAACCATTCCAAAGCGATCCCCTCCGGGTGTGGTCGACCATCCACGCGCCACCTACTCCACCAGAACCAGTTTCCGATCCGGCTTCTGAACCGGTAAAAAAGAACTACGCGCTCCTCGCGGAAGGAGAGGGCACGGATCATCTCCACCGAACCTGGCGCGTCTCGATCCGTGGATCACGACCGGAAGAAAATGGGACGGGAGCAACAACCGAATGATGAATCGGGAAGGTTGCCAGGAGATTAGGTGTTCGCACCTTTTGACATACAGCATAGTGTTTATAAATTGAACTGTTAATTGTTCTTGTTTCCGAAGCACTCTCCTGGCAAACAGTTGAACTATTACTTATGGGATGTTGCCCAAAAAGGAGCCAAGTCTGGTGTGGTGGATTTATGGTAACATGTCCTCCCTCATCTTGGACTTCATACAGGACCCTGTCATGATGGATTCTTGAGACACATATCGAAACATCGCCCGCTCAACGAGTCCCCACTGTACTGCTCCGAGTCCTCACTGTACCCACTGTACTGTCTCCGCCTGAACGTTCCATGCCAGCAGGCTGTGAGCCTTTGGACGTCTTGGAAGTGACCTGGCGGGGACATCCAGGGGCGAACCAACGCCCGTTTCGCACGGTTTCGACCTCCTTGGAACATACCACACCAACATCATCGCTTGACGATGGCAAACAATGTCTGGCTAGACTCGCTTTCGCTCCCCGGTTAGATGTGCAGCTGGGTTTGGGATGTTATTTGCACCTGGTTTGGGGCCCAAGATCAAGAGCGGGCTGAACTCCCGAACTCACAAGGCATTCTTGAATTGGCAATGAAGGAACCGATTCACAAAAAAACACTTAACACATATTGCGGTTTGGGGGCTTTCACCCGTCGGGTCGGTTTCCGCATCACCGGCTGTCACTGGCCGAGCACCATCGTCTCAGGTCGCTGTGGTGACGGTCATCGTACGGCTTTTTTGGAGCGACTGAATGGGATGAGCAGTGCCACTTAAACAAAGCAAGGATGCAATTAAGCTATATGTCAAACCCCTATGAGCGGGCCAAGCTGATCTCTGTCTTCTTCTGTTTGATGTGAGAACTTGCGTCATGAAGGAAGGCAAATGAACAAACCAAGAATAAAGAAAGAACCTGCTTGGCTAGGGGGCTTACCTTGACATGTTTTGATGAGTCGACTGACATATACCCACAAGTTCTCAACAGCTATTGAATAGCTATTGAACATCAAAGTGGCCGCCCGAGGCGGCAGAATGTACAAAGCCGTTGCTCCATCGGTCGTTGCTGCATCTTTGTCAGCTTCGGCACCAAAACAAACGCACAACTTCAAAATTCCCATTCTGGGCAGCGATCTGCAAGGCCGTTGCCCCATCTGTTGTTGCTGCATCTTTTTAGCTCCAGCCTCCAGCAACAGTCGCACAACTTTCGAGTGGCAGTTCTTTGCTGCAATGTGCAAAGCCGTTACCCCCTTTGCATTTGCTGCATCTTTGTCAGTGCCAGCCTCAAGTAACAACAGCACAACTTCCGAGTGGCCTTTCTTTGCTGCAATGCACAGAGCTGTTGCCCTATCATCTGTTGCTGCTGCATCCTTGTCAGCTCCACTTTCGATCAACAACTGCACAACTTCCAACTGGCTCTCCTGGGCTGCCATGTGCAAAGCCGTTGCCCCATCTGTCGTTGCTGCATCTTTGACTGCTCCAGCTTCCAGCAACAATCGCACAACTTCCAATTGGCCATGCTAGGCTGCCATGTGCAAAGCGGTTGCCCCATTTGAACCTGCTGCATCTTTGTCAGCTCCAGCCTCGAGCAACAATCGTGCCACTTCCAAGTGGCCGTTCTCAGCTGCAATAGACAAACCTGGCCCATTCGGGTCAAGTGGGCTTTGAAGCAGCTTTTCAATTTGAGCTGCGCAGTTCTCGGCGCAGCTGCTAAGTAGTTCTTCCATGTTCTTCCTGCCTATCCCAATCAGGGACGCACAATGGCAGAACTACAAGCTGTACTCTTGATAGTGGTCGTAGAGGCAAGTCATCCTCCAATTCGCCCAGTTCGTCACTGAAGAGTCGTTGCTGAAACCTTGAGCACCCAAGCTGACCTGAAAGGAGCCGCTTGAGGTCCCGAACCACTTTCCCACTGTCCGTCATGCAACGCAGCTCATCCTCTTGAAGCTGAGCAACGTTTCTGCCAGACACGGCCGTAACCTGCATCGCTGAGATCTCAGAAGCTGAAGGCGTGGCTGGAGCCATTGTCAAAATCAAGACGAACACAAACGGAACAATAATCAAGAAGCTAATACCTAACCGTGTTTGCACGTGAATTGATTTCCCTCCCTCTACACCACAACTGCAACACTGCTAGACGAACAAAGGTCATGCTCACTAGTAGTGGGTCATTGATCGTCGTCCTCCCTTAGTGGAGGCCCTCCACAAGCTGAACGATCAACAATCAACAAACCCTAGGGCTCCTGTTGCACCTTCTGACAAGGTGGGACTGGGGTGGGTGCCAGGAGGGTCCAGCCATACCTTCTGAGGAGGTATTTGGAGCCCTAGGAAAATGCATAAAACAAAACTAAATTACATATATAAATTCATGATGGAAAACAAAGCGATGGAAGGACGCAGTCATCGCGAGTATAGTCAGAACATGTATCAAACTCCTTCTTGATCAAAGATTCTCATCGTTGGGAGTCCGCAAATGCCTTGAGAGAGTAGGTCCCAAGAAGAAGCACAACACCCATGAGTTTTCAGAATCTCAACAGACTGGCCCTCGGCAAATTTGAATAACTGACTCTCCTTCAAAACGGACTGCTTTCATATGATCCAGCTAGTACTAGTATGGAACCAGGGGGGCCCTCCGTTCAGCATTTTTGCGCAAAACCCGGAGGTTGGTTGAAAGAGATCCACTTCCATGAATATTGCGTGAAGGATTTGCGTGGTTTGCAAGCTTTAGATGAGCTTGATGGCCAAGCCGGGAGACACCCCAAAACGGCTCATCAAACACTGTGTGCACTGTGCGTTTTGGGCACCTTGCGCAGGCTGGGCTGCCTCTCCAAGGTTGGGACCTTACCTGCTTGCCTTGGTGCCGAGGGCGCGAGCGACGTGCGGCCATGCACCCTGCGGCACCTTTCGAACATCAAACCATGGTGACATCCTGAACGTGGAGGAGTCTGTTCATGTTCGGTGGTCGGTCAACCAGGGTTCCTGGGTTTTGACCCACAGCTAGATCTGTGTGACTGGTTCGAAGACATGCGAAAACCATGTTCGTCTGGTCTGTGCTTTTCCCGATGTGGAATGAGGAAGCGGATTCCAAACAAAAATGGGTTGACCGCTGAACATGCACAGATTCCTCAAAAACGAGATGTGAACCCGCCAGGGTTGGGGCTCCGGGTTGGAAAACCACACCCATCTCTGGAGATGGGTGTGTAGTTTGCCTGACCCTGTTTGCACCGGTATCAATGTGAACTCCAATCCAAAACATGTTGGGAGGAAAACCACTGCATGAGCATACCCACCATCTTCATTTCATATCTTGTTGGGATGCGTGACCTAGATGCACCCAAACTTGCAACCCACTTTTACCTAGCTTTTGGGCTGAATGTAGGGTGAATTGGATGGATCAGAACCGAACCCTGTAAACCAATCAGGGAACTCAGTGCAAAAAACATCGAATGAGCCAATCTGTTTCACATTGCCTGACTCGCTCTGGTTTCAGAAAGTCCGTCCGTCCGTGAACTCCTCCCAATGGCGCCACCTCTGACTTGAGCGATTTTCACGACTAAACCTCCAAGTGAACTTCCAAGAGATAGCCAGTGACCGGAAAAAAAAAAAGGGCCCGGTAACCCCGCCAACTGGGCTGTCCAAACCGAGCTGTCCACTCCGTTGCACCAAGAACCGTCTCCGGATCGAGACCGTCGAGCTCCCGGCTCCGAGGCGCAAATTGGTCTTCAAGCGCACCAGCGGATACGTCAAGACTGTGGCCACCGCCTTGGCAATGGCTCCAAGGGTGAACGCCTGGAGATGGCCGCTTGAAAAAGGGGAGGGATTGGAGGACAAATGGGAATGACGGGGGAAAGACCTGCACATCTGCACATGCACCAGCAAAGTGAAAAACCGCTCCTGTGAACCTTTTGAAAGGAAATTTAGCTCCAGCCGCAGAACCAGGTGTGGCTGCTTTCATATTGAAACAGGTAACAGGATCTCAAACTTTCCTGGAGATTTACATAGATTTACAGGGTGTTCAGGGAAAACTGTTGAACTACAATAAAGAATAACAGCCTGACCGGCGACCCTGGTCACCGAAGAAAAAAAACACGTGCTCCGAAAGAAGCCACCGGGTCAGGTGAAGACCCAACCAAAACAATCACCCGTACATTCGACCAGGCATCGGAAAAAAAATGCAAATCCCAAAGATGTGCGGGGGCATTCTGAGGATGAGCAGTGCCAGTTAAACAAAGCAGGGATGCAATTAAGCTATAGATCATGTCAAATCCCTATGAGGGGGCCAACCTGATCTCTGTTTTCATTTATTTGATGTGAGAACTTGGGTCGCCCAGCGTCATGAAGGAAGGTTCTGACAAACCAAGACAAAAAGAACACAAGCAAAAGGACCTGCGTGGAGACCACCTTTTTTTGCCCCGCTTGGAAGATTCAGAACACCGACCACATTGGGCCAGGGGGGGGGTTCTTCCCGGAAAGGCAAAGCACACCTACACCCAAAAATAACACCCCATGGCACTGTCATCTTTACTTCCCGACCTTCCCGACAGAATTCGCTCTACGAACGCCAACTACCATGGTTACGTGGAATTGGTTGCGGCTCTGGGAAGACGATGGGCTCTGGGAAGACGATGTTTCTTTACAAACAGGTTGTTGTTGTTTTTTGCTTTCCACTGTTCATGTGAGTTTTGAAGAGTGTACTCCCCCTAGAACTAACATGGTTACGTGGAAAAGCACCTCAGCTGAAAAAAGATCCCGTTGAAAAATCTTTCTCCTAGCTTCAAATCACAGCAATTCCAAGCGGTGGCTTTCATGTAGACGACATCTGCTCATGTATATGGTTGTATGTTGCGCGTGCCGCTTTCATAGCTGCAGTCTGACTTACAGGTCGAACGGTTCCAAATGTGAAGCTGAAAGTAGCAGTCCTCTTATAAGCAACTTGCAGCAAGTTGTCAAGATATGATAGATGATTTTCCTACCGTTCTTCTCTGTGCATACAAAACCCCCCCACCCCAGCTGCCCTTCTCGTCTTTTCACTCACTCTCATCACCCCAGCGCAACGTCGTGCAGGCAATCCGCTTGTGTGTATGTCTCTCGTGTATTGAGTAGTAGCCCTGGTAAGCAGTTGGCCAAGTGGTCAAAGTTGCAAAGCGGTCTAGCCCGCATCTAGCGCGGGTCTAGCGCGCTCCCCTGCCAGTGCGTCAGGCCACCAACCGGCTGTCATCAAAAGCACGCGTTGCGGTCTGCCGGCTTTCCTATAGCTTTGAAATCGTTATACAATAGCTCTTCCACGCACAAAGAATCCGAAACACAATGGGAGCATGCCCGCAGTGGATGGGTGTCGGTGGCCCCTGCTTACATAAGCCAATCACAACAAAACGGCCGGGTTGTCCGTTCATAACAAGTTTAATTGCCAATGTGTGTATGTGTTGTTTGTTAATCTTACCTATAAGTATTTGAACCTAGCGCCAGACCTAGCGCAGCACGACAAGCTATTTCTGAACCTCTGGGAACCTTCATTACTTAATACATATTACCGGCTACCGGGTTTATTTTTTCAACTCACCTGTTTGTAGTGGAGTTCATGGTCTTCCAAGGTCATGACATCAACTTCCATGTTAGTTTCTAAGAGCGTATATTAGGAGGTCATAGGAGTATGTAGGAGTCATCTTCCCGTCCAACAGCTCGTGAGACCGGGCATGGTCAGCTGCTGTCAGCTGTCCGAGGGAAAAAGAGGGGGGCCCTTCCATCAACCACCGGCCGGACGGGGGCCTGACCTGCCATCGAACCTCTGAAATCACACTGCTTGGAATTGCTTAAGGAACCCAAGCACAAAAATCAGATATCACTCTGGCATGGGCAAATGAATCCAGTTCGGGCAAATGAATACACCCTAGGGCTCCAACCACCTCCGTTTCGAAGATGGTTGGTGTGGGTGCCAGGGGGGTCTAACCACCGAACCTGAGTCACCTGATCCGCAACAGTGAGGACTGTAAAAGTCCACATGTCTCGTGACCGCAAGGCCTGGAACGCCGTCAAGGCGGGCGCCACCTGAGGCGGCACAGTCGCACCGAGACGTCTGACATGGCGATGGGACGGTGGAGTGCCCAATGAGTTTTGGGGCTAAGGGGTGCCCAATGGACACCCGGATGCGCCTAGTATATATATTAAGGACAGATATATGTCTTATATGTGTTGTACAACGATATGCGCATGGTTTGGAAAAAAGAACATGAATATATATTAAAACTATCATAGAATATTCTATACCAGAATGATTGAAAAACCAGGAATTTCAAGGAGCTCGTGCGTAGACATAAAAAGAACACCTGATTAAGTAGTTACCAGGATCTATCTCAAGGAGGTCTCCTTAGGTGAGACCTGTCTGTCTCTCTTAGTGGGTTCCGGACTGAACCACTTCCACTTCTGAGTTTTGCTGGTTGTATCTGATAACCTGATACGCACCGCAGAGTGCGAACACATATCTCAAGAGCCGAATTCACTTGTCCAGCAAACTGTATCTGCTTTTGGGACTTTGGGGGTTGATATTGGAGACAAAAGAAGCAAACAACACTGACATCTGCACATTCTAGACGGCGATGGTTATTGTTCAATCAGAGCTCATTTGGAACAAATGATGTTGGTGTACCACCGTGGCTCAGCTGACGAGGCAGCAGTGAGCAAGGCCAAATAAACATCATTTAAAAACATGTGTTCTGGGATTGATTTCGGAATTTCCTTCACCAGTAGTGCAATTAGACCTCACTAACGTTTCCCCCAGCTCAACCGTATAGTAACTACTATACCCTATAGGATCCCTAGAGCTCCTGTCCCAACTCCTCAGCTGGTCTTCGACCCCCCTGGCACCCACCCCTGTCCCATCGAACCGAAACGGAGGTGGGCCACGAGCCCTAGGGATAGTACCTGCGTGTCAAAGGCAAAAGAATTGGTTTGGGAGCCTGGCATGTGCACAAAGCGAGAGAGAGAGAGAGAGAGAGACTATACCAGCAGTCACGTTCTACGGGGTGCGATCCATGGAGGACGTCGGGTTGCCCCTGTCACATCCACTCACTGGATGGGACTCAAAAAAAGCACCCCGTCCTGTGACTCCTGGGAGTTGCATGTTGTGACTCCTGGGATTCGGTACCTGGATGACCACCTCCCCGCACCGATCCTGACCGGTCGGTGGTCGCCTGGGGGTTCTTGCGCTGCATGTGCTTCAGGATCCCCTCTTTGAGCTTGTCCTGGGGCGAAAGCCGCCGGAGACGAGGCCGGAGCGATGCCGCTCCGTTCTTTTAAAGGCTGGTGACAAGAACACTGCGCTTGGATCAGTGGGCAGATCAGTGGCTCAGAAAGGGGGGGGTTTGCGTTACATCCACATGACTTCAATCTCCCCACGTGAAGGGTCCCACATGACATTGACCCTGAATTGGTTCATCTTCAGCGCAGTGCAGTCTTGTGGGCGTATATGCCGAGACCTAGTCGAGGTGGTAAATGGAAGTTCTTTACCCTCAAAATGGGGTGACTCAAGAACATCCCATGGCACTTCTGTGTCCACTAGAATCTGCAAAGTCTTCTATGTAAGAACTAAAGGAACTATATATCGAAAAATCAGTGATGATCGGTGGCACTACAGTACCCAAACACTCCATGGGACTGCCATATATGCTGCCCCATTGACCCCCAAAACTTACCACCCCTGGCCTGATCGGCAGTCCTATGGCAGTCCCAGACAGGTCGTGTCTGGGGTAGAATCCGCAAACGTCTTCTAAGAACTGGTTCCCTACATGGAGGGATCCATGGAGTTCCCTAATACAGATTCACACCCGCCCTACCAATGGTATGAGAGGGGCCAGCCGTCTGGGTGATCCAGAACACTACAGCAACCGAACAGTTAGTCGACAAATCAAAGGGGGGCCAGCAAACACAAAGGGGTGCGATCCATGGAGGGGTGCCCATTCTCCGAAAACGAGCCACACCACCGTGGGCCTCCCAACGTGACTCCGACGGGGTGAAGACTGGACGACGTTCCACGACACCGGGGGATGTTGGACCGGCAGCGACGAAGACGGCGGGTGTGAAGACTCATGTTTGCCAAGAGAGGTCAAGTGACCTTATAGGACCCTACTGGGGTACCTATGGGATAGCCTATAGGGTCCTTCAACCTCTGTTGGTGCTTGGCAGCGACTCTTGTAGAAAACGCAGGTTCGATTTCGGCCTCTGAAGGGGAAGAACATGCAGAAGGCCGAAGGCGGAAAACCCACTCTCTACATCTGCTGAGTGGTTACAATACAAAGCCATATAACCATGTATTGTATGCTTTGGGTCTATCCTATTAACTGTAACAGTGGATGATGATGGTTAGTAAAGGCCTTTCTCTGCAATGGTGACAGTTACAGCTAATAGGACAGACCCTATATGTGCTTATCATAATTACATTGGAAACGATTGAATCCTTGAGGTCAAGTGGAGACACAAAAAACAGCCAAGAACACCATTCCCGGGCGCTGCAGTGGCAAGGCACCAGGATGGTGTTTTGAATGGCCGGATTGATGCAAAGCGCCTCGGCGATGAAGGACATGCAAAGGTGTCCCTATTTATCTTTTGCCCAAACGCTCCTGGAACCTCATATGCAGGGATTGCACTGTCATATGGAGGGGTCTGGACCCTCAAATCCCTATGGTTTTGAGGGACCACGGGCTGTTTGGAGCGTCTGGGTGATGTTGGGATGGGTTTCACTGACCAACAATCAGCTTACAAGTAAGCCGCAAGCGCTTGGTGAGCCCTAAGCTTCCCACGCACAAAGCTCAGTCCTGCTGGAATTGAGTTTGCAACTAATGCCATATATATAATACACAGTATGAGGTCACTGTGAGCATTGAATTGTACAGTATTCGTTTAGTAATATAATAATTGCTGAGCTTCATGCTCGCCTACTGTGTGCTTTCATGTGCCTTGCTTTGCCTTTCCCTTTCATTTCCATTCTTTTCTCAAATCTCTGTGGAATCGAACTTGCCGCTGTCCAAAGACCAACGTCACCCAACTTTATACTGGGAAACCGGAACTGAGCGCAGCTGCAATCACTAAGTCCCCAGGCGATGTTATAGCCCAAACCAGTGTACAAAGTGCCGACTCCTGGACAAGCAAACGAGGCGCGCGCAGCATGCAGATACTCCTCAAATGCGTGGAGGGCACATGAGTCGCATCAAATCTGCTTGCTGCTCTCCCACTTGGATTGGCTCAAGGAACCTTGGAGAAAATTAATAACGTATTCACCAACAGGGGATTTAACCATAGGGAAAATAACACATCGCCTTAAGCAAAACCAGGTCATTATGAAACCTCTACAACTTGCGTAGAAAGCCAAACAAAATACATGAAACCACGTGCCCAAGAGCTTCCTGTACCGTTTCCTGAACGCCCCCCCTCGTGTTGGAGCTATACCAAGCCCGGCGTGGCCCAACTCAAACAACACCAAGGCCCAAGGGGGTTTATCCGGGTGGCACGTACTCCCCACAAGCCGGCAACTGCAGAGTTCTGGACCAGTCTCTTCGAGGTCTTCGTCTTCGATCGTGCGTAGATGCACACAGATTCAACTGTTGTGTTTTTTTTTGTTGGGGGCACTTGACACCAGTTAGGGGGTTCTCCTTTGTGCCATGTCATTTTTAGCCCCAGCGGATCCATGGGGCTATATTGACCTTATGAACACGAAAGCCACCCAAAAAACACCAGTCCCTCAAAATCCAGTGGGGCAGTAAATGTGGCCCTACATTCACCGCCAAAAGCCACCTAATGTTGGCCATATTTGCTGACACGGATCGTTTGGGAGTCGTATATAGACCATCATAGTTCGCTTCCATGCACACTTTGTTCACAACGCAGAAACGCGCTTTCAGGACTGCAAGTGAACCCATGCGTAGTATATAATAGTATATATAGGGGTCTAGTCTACATTCCGACTCCTCAGTGTCGAAAAATAAAGCTTATACCAAACTGTCCACCTGTTCTTGCTTGCTTCCGATACAAGCTCTTCTTCCGAAATGTTTTCAGCGTAGACGACGGACACCACACATGACCACGAGACTCCGGTCTCATGCTTGAATTCCATCTTCCGCTTCTCTGGATCCTTAGCCAGACTTGTCAAAGGCCTATATAAGGTCTTTGGCCTTCCCCGGACATATAATATACCCAGACGCTCCTGGAACCTCATATGCAGGGGTTGCACCCTCATATGGAGGGGTCTGGACCCTCAAATCCCTATGGTTTTGAGGGACCAAGGGCTGTTTGGAGCGTCTGGGTATGCCATATATGCCTACATTGACCCCTCAAACCACCCCAATGTAACGTAGATAAATCTGACATACATGGACCATCGAGTGATCTCATACGAATCCAAGAAGTATCTTGCGGCACTGTTGACCTGACAGTCATTGTTGAGCGTTCGAAGGTTTTCGCATGAACCTCGGCCTACTTGGAGAACTAGTCATCAGCCTTGAAAGGTCTTTTTCTTGCAGAAAGCGGTTCTCCCTCGGGTGCGTCTGTCTTCTGGAAGATGTTTGGTATATATCAAAATCTTCACCGGCAAGCCGCCAAATCTAAGCCGTTCGTTCTGAGTGTCCTGCAATCGAAATCGGCCCTCTTGCATTCTTTGAACCTTTCTTCATGTTGGGGCTCTCTTTATTCGCTGCCAGCCCTACATCACCACCGCATCTCCCCTCACAAACTTGTCAATTCAAAAGCAATGTGGGCTGCCTGGAATAAAATACTCCCATACAAGTCTTTGGCCTACACCACCCCAACTTCAACATGACTCATCTTGATTGCACCGCGGATCTCTCTCATCAGGCCTTAATTTAAAAAAAACATGAAAAAACAATTGAAAAGAACACCCTTGAAACCTTGCAGCTTCATCCCCCGTCCTTCCCTGGAGAAACCGACCCAAACCCGCTCCGGCTCAGCGCGCGCGCGCTCAGCGCCCGCCCGGGTCCTTCGTGGCGCACGATCCGCCGCAGCATCCCAAAGGTCGAGATCCCCTGGCGACCGCGGAGACCGACCGCCGAGGCCTCGCTCCCTCCGCGCGCGGCGGGCGAACAGGGCACTGGGTGCGCACCAGCGCTCCCGGCGCTCCGAGGAGTGCCACCCTCACAAAGCTCCGGGGGTGCCGGGTCACGAATGGAAGGAGGTGCTCGGTGCCCCAGATGCTCCACATAGGAGGTGCTCGCTGGATGGGAGGAGGCAAGCCACCCAGACATGTCTTGTCATATTGGTCTTGACGAGGTTTTGCCTGTTTGGCTTCTGATCACCTGTCCCCGAAAGATAAGACTCAATGGAATTATGGTGAATTATGGTGGACATGGATTTCAAGCGACCATGAAGCCAAAAAAATAGACCACCAGTTCTGAGACAAACTCCCTAGCTGCACAAAGGCTTCTTTCAGTCCAACATGGACATGGACGGACACGACTCTATCTCCCTCAGTCTCCGCGGAAAATCAGGCAATATAACCCGTTACAATGGAGAAACCATGAGAAACCAATCCCCCAAAACTGTTCTGAAGTTATATCCACTCCACTGAATGGGGATTGACTATCGGATCTTTTTTTTTCCATCGCTCTGCTCAGAATTCTCTCGCCACCGCCCACCCTAGTGGAATCAGGGGGAGACCTTGGCATCATCGAGCTGCATCTTTGTTGAGATCACCTCCAAGGGCATGTTCATCAAGGTATTGCCTGGCCAGGCCAAGGCCCGTCGACTGGAGGGACTCCTTCGTTCGGTCGACTGGAAGGACTTGACCTGATGATTTTAAGGACCATCAAACACTTGATGATGATGATTATGATGATTATGAGGATGAGGAGGATGAGGAGGAGGATGAGGATGAGGATGAGGATGAGGATGATGGTGATGGTGATGGTGACGGTGACGGTGACGGTGACGGTGACGGTGACGGTGAGGAGGAGGAGGAGGAGGAGGGGGAGGGAGGAGGAGGAGGAGGGAGGATCCATCCGGCTCAACAACACTTGTGCCAGAAAAACATCACGCCGTGCTATATGGGCTGCTTAAGGCTGACCGCCCTGCGATCGGCCTGCTCTCTCCGTTCCGGACGTTCCTCGGACTTGACGCGGTGCCTGCGGCGCCTCTTCTTGGACACTTCTGGCCCAAACACTCCCTGGGACTGGTATAGTGACTGTCAGTGTGCAATTAGCTCCTTAGAGGTTGAGGGATGCCCATTAACCACCCCTTATATCGGGAGCCCAGGTCTACGCCGCCCCAAACAGGCCCCTTCTTGAGCCACGGTCCCGATGGAGGTTTTTGGGTCCCATGGAGTGTCTGGGTGGCGCGGTCGGATCCAAGCTTGGTGGTTCAGCTCTTGATCACTAAAATGTTCGGGAGTAAACGCTGGAAATATCATGAAAGTGGAGTTCACTACCTGATTGTAGAGGAACATGGTCTTACACGGGCCCGGCCCCATGCAACCATGATGTCTTTCCATGGAGTGTAGGTTGTTCTTCTTTGAGCGTGTAGCCATTCATGCACAGTCAGGTTGCGCCACAACACAAAGCCCTAGCGTCAGAGCACGGCAAATCAGCCCCTTCTGAAGGTCAAATGGGATGAGACCCTTCTGAAGTTGGGATCAAATTGTCCAAAACAACATGTACGCTCAGGGCCCAGGACCATCCTGAGGATCTCCTTTGGCGCCAATTCGACCATTCTCTGGAAGACATTTCACCTCCAAGATCATCCTCAGGAGGTTCCTGCACCCTCTGGGATACTCTCCCCATCACAAAGAAGACACCCTCCTGTTTGCTGGATCTCATGGAGCGTTCTCCACGTTGGCCCTATGAGGACATTGGAGCCACGGCACCCACACCAGCCACGTAGCCCAAGATGAGTTTCACCTTGGTGCCGCGCTCTGAGTCGTCGTCATCGGGCGTCGCACGTGGTGCCCGGAAGCCGACCCCGGTGACCGAAAGAATGAGCGGAACATTACGGCCCCACAACTGGGCCCAACTGGGTCAATGCTATGTGATTGATGTGACCCAATATCATGCTTTTTCATGGGCCAAATTTTGATGTATAGCTGACCATAGCTTACCAAATCAAACTCTTGAACCCCCCTAGCTCATCAAATCAAACTCTTGAACCCCCCTAGCTCACCCGATCTCCCCGATGTCGACAGGCAAGGAGCCAGGGTCGTCACTTCCATTTGTCTCTTTGCGAGGGCGTTCATGCCATCATAGATGTAGAAATACCTGGCGTGAGGCAAAGGATCTTTTCTTCTTCCAAGGGCCCACGCATCACGCTTCCATGTGCGTTTTTGGCACTTACGAGTAGAACCTCATGTTTGACCAAAGCTCATGCTTGCTGCAGCCAGGGCACGCAAAGTTTTTTGGCTCCATTCCTCAGCAGCCGAGTAGGGTGAAACGATGTGAGACTGGGCTTCCTCGCTCAAGAGACCCATGAAAACATTTAACCCAGGAAGGGGATTTCCACCCAACTAAACCTCACCCGAAACACAAAACCTGGGTTATATACCCTAGGGCTCCTGTCCCATATCCTCAGGTTCGGTGGTTAGACCCCCCTGGCACCCACCCCAACCATCTTCTCAGGTGGTTGGAGCCCTAGGGGTATCTCATGTGAACTCCATCCACAAACCACTGTCTTCATCCAAGACTCTCCGCACACTTCCCCCAAGCCCCGAGCCAAAGCCCCAAGAAACCATCAGCCGCAGCGATCTTCCTGGCGCAGTTCAGGTGCTTTAAACAAGGAAAACTAAGTAGAATCATATATGTACCGTACATGTGTTTATTCTTGTTTCAACAAAGGTGAACTCATTAGAGTTCAGGTGCAGCTTGATCAAACACCATTTGTTGGCCTTCTCACAAAAGTGTTCAGCGTCCTACTTCCTCAACTGCAAAATGCAACACCTGCTAGAAATTGCTAGGGCAAACCCCACATCCTGAGCACACTGAGATCTGCAGCCTTTTCGGAAACTCCTTAGCCTTTTTCTTCATGGACTACGCCTTGGGTTGAAGCTTGGACTTGCTGGTTAGCGGAACCCGGTTAAACGATACAATGGACAACATCTTTCCAGGTTAGGCGGATTCACCACCCCCAAAACACCAACCGAAACATACCGAAGCATCATTGATCCGCACAACACAAGCTGCAAAAACGTTGCCCCTGCCAGCTCGCGCTCGCGACCTGGGCTGGTCGTTTGTTGGGGCCCGTCCTCGTACGTCCCCTCGTGCCATGCGGACGAACGAGACGAACGGACGAACGGACCGCTCCTGAGGGTTTGCAAGGTGCTGTCATCTCCTGCGAGTTGCGAGGGGTCCCAGTGACCTGATATGACCCGAACTTACTAGGGGACCGGTTCCTGGGATCATCGCACACAGGGTTCTTCAACCTCTGCTGGTTTGTGGACTGTGACCACACCGAAAGTGGAGTGGAGTGGTTTTCTTCGGGGTTTCTTCCGCGCAAAGGCCAACGTGATGGTGCTGCTCTCTGATGAGCAGTTAGGTCAAGAATACACGTGCAGGGCATGCAGCAGTGGCAAACTGGGACGGCACCTCTACAAATAGTGAGGTTGATCTATTCTATTTTGAAAAGCGAGATGCGTGAACACATACCCTCGAGGTAGGGTATGATGATCCAAAGTGACTGCGTACCCAAAGCACTACTGGCGTTATAGAAGTTCAAGGTGTCAACAAGTCATCTTGTGAGACCAAGCACATCCTTGTTCATTCCAAAAATGCCCTTCTGTATCCTTCTGTCTGAAGACGTGCCTCCGCAGCTGGTGAATTCTACCAAGCTCCTCTACAAACAGGTGATGTTTCACTTGTGTTTCAGGGGGTGTACCCAGGGATGGCCAAATCTCGAAATCTCTCCTCCAGTGCTGATCTGAATCCGGGTCTTAGCCACCTGAGGCCGTGGGAAGAGCGCATGAAATTGGACGCTTTCTCTGAGGGTGAAGGAGTGGGGTGAATCCTCTTGTGAGATCTGGCTATGTGGGGAATCGAAATACTTTATCTCCCGATGCCAATGAGTTGGAGACTTAACCTGGAATCATCATGGATGTGGAGTGAAAACCACCTGTTTGGTCTTCGGATTTCATGGATGCATTCATGGTCATCCGACTGGTCATCCATCCACTTCAACTTCCTTTTTCCACGAAAAAGTAACGCGTGGATCAAACGCGTCATCCCAAGCTCCCAGGGACCGATGGATGATGATGGTGCGGTTCTAAAGGCCTTATTTAAACCCTAGGGCTCCTGGCCCACCTCCGTTTCAAATACGGTTGGGGTGGTGCCAGGGGGGGGTCTAACCACCGAACCTGAGGACATAATTGGAGCCCTATAGGGAAAAATCGTCATGTTCTTGTGAAACCTTGATTACAGGTGTTCGAGAAGGACAGACCCAACCCACATTATATGGGGATGAGATCCAAACCTGGAGGCTCCGTTTCACCTCCCGTGACAGGGACCTATCGTGGCTGGTAAGGGCCTACCGGTCGGTGTCATGCCCAAACACGACTAATGGGACTGACATATAACCTACATTGACCCCCCCTGAATAAGTAAATCCCTATAGGGCTCCTGTCCCATATCCTCAGGTTCGGTGGTTAGACCCCCTGGCACCCACCCCAACCATCTTCGAAACGGAGGTGGGCCAGGAGCCCTAGGGAATATGCCAGTCCCATGGAGTGTCTGGGACGCAAATGGCCAACGGGTCACATATGGTCACATTGACTACAAGAATTGACGCAAATTGACGACACCAGCATGGTGTGATCCTAGATCTCCTGCTGCAAAGAAAACTGTGGATGCTTCGTTGCATCATCTTGAACAGCAGCATTTGGACGAGCAACATCATAAGCGAATTCAAATGCAATCAAACCCTAAACCCTAAATCGCAACCCGTGCGCCATCTTTCATCTGAAGTTAACATGTTATGGCGCATCCCCTGTTAGCATCCGTGCCACCACCATGGTTGCGGGAAGCCCTGGTGGCCCTCCACTCCACCACCCTCCACGACAAGAGACGAGGAGTCTGCAGAAAAGGCTGCTTTTCGGCGCAGGTTTCCGCATCAGATCCACCAGCAACATCTTACCCTAGGGATCCAGCCGTGCCTTCTCACAAGGTACTTGGACCCTCCAAAACGACATAACAGTGTCTCCAATCACCTTCTGACAAGGTACTTGGATCCCCAGGGTTACGGTAAATCTTACAACATGATACTTCCGAATTGCGTTGATCGTCCTTTCTCCCGATCCGTTGGTTTCAGTCCCCCTTCTAACTCACCTCTCTCTCTCTCTCTCTCTCTCTCTTTTGTGAGTTTGCCCAAGAAATCACGATGCTTTCGGACTTGTCAGGCATTCTTCAAAAGAGGTGGGTGAGAAACCCTAGTTCGACTATCCCAGGAACCGGTACCCAGGTTACGGCCCGCCCGTTCTCACTTGCCTCGCCTCCACAGGCTGCAAGGCCATCGAGGCCACCACGGCCCCTGCGGCGCCGGCGCTCGCCTGCACGGAGAAAGGGACGTGATGAAAAAGGAGGTCAGAGTCATACCCAAACGCTCCATGTCTGTCATATTATTACTTAAATTACAGTATATATATATATATTAGTTATATATGTTTGATTTGCTACCATGCGGCGGTTTCCACAAGAACATGGTTCCCCCAAAATCCCCTTAGATTCGGCCAGGGGCCAAAACATGTGTCAGAACAGTGTGAGACACATGAGGAGTAACACCTCATCAACATGGATCAGGAATGAGAAAACGCTATAGGCGCCAACAGTTGGACGTCAACTGTAGATGGTTGGAGACGAAATGGCTTGGACGTCCAAAGGCCAAAACTGCGTGCACGGCTACGAGCCCACATGCACGGAGGTCGTGGCGGCCCCGAGGGGTGAAGGAACCAACCCGAACCAAGCAACAAGGAAGCCAAACCCAAACCCCAAAAAAGCAGCCCACAAGGAAAGGCACCGGACCGGCCAAGTACGGGGGCGCTCACGCCAAACGTCTCAGAACAGCACGCGCGTTCTCCAGCTGCAGCGCCACGCCCGAAGACTGGATAAGACGCTCAGTTTCCACAGCGGCGCTTTGTCCAGTGCGAACAACACACGCCACAGCCAGCTCTTTCCATGTCTTCATGGTGGTTCGGGCCCAGCCCGCAAACTTTCGGCGCCACCAGAGGAAAGGCATCAGCCAGCAACCATATAGCCAACAGCCTCACAGACGGACCTGTTTGCATTCTCAGGGCTGGACGCAAAGATTGTTCCGACTCTCTTACCAAGATCGCATATATGAAAGTCATCTGTTCAGTGAGCTTGACCCCGTGTTTGAACACTGAGGAGTACTTTCCCGGAGGGTGGTTCCTAAGCTGGGCTAAGTCTAAGTTCAAGTTATAGGTACTTATAAGTACTTAGCTTCGACTTAGCTGAGGTAGACTTAGCGTTGACTTAGCTTTGACTTAGCTTTGTCACAATTTTCATGACAGATTCTATGCCATAAAGTAAATGTCATACATAAAACTGTCATAATGATTGTGACATCGTGAGTAGATACAATAAATAAGTTCAAAACATTTCTTTTTCAATTACTATTCATGATCAACAAATAGGGTAAATACTTTTCAATATACCTATATATATATACATTATACAGTTGTTTACGGCGTAGCCGTTTCTTTTCTGAATTGTTTGTGTTCGGCTTTGCCGAATATATCTACTTTTGGTTTAATATGAGTTATTAGATTTTTTCTGCAGGACTTGGCAGCCGAGCGCCACTGCCACATGTTGGCAACAATTACGGCCAAGCCGCATTCTTGAAAAAAACGCAGAAATGTCAAACAATGCATCAATAACAAATTACGGCAAAACCGCATGTAGGAAACACATAGATTTCTATCAAGCATTTTCAAAAAATAGCTTGGACTTGGCTTGGACTTAGCTTTGACTTGCAACATACCTATAAGTGAAAGCTAAGTCCAAGTCACGCTTAGCTGACTTAGCTTTGACTTAGCTAACTCACAACTAAGTATATATATACTTAGTAAATACTATTGTCTCAATTAAATCAATGCTAAGCCGAAGCTAACCTTTATAGAGGTTAGCAGACTTATAACCTAGGTTATAACTAGGTTAGGTGTACTTATAGGCTAACCACCCTCCGGGTAAGTAGATGACCCCCTTCGACGAGACAAAGATCTGGTTGAAGAGGAACAATATTGACAACTTAAGACAGACCCGTAGGGCTCCAACTATATCCTCAGGTTCGGTGGTTCGACCCCCCTGACACCTACCCCTGTCCCACCGAACCGAAACGGAGGTGGGCCAGGAGCCCGACAATCGTCGTGATGCTCCCGACCCTTCGACGTTTCCCGACCCCCAGATTTCAGCAGAATACGCCGACCGCTCTTGTGGCTTGTTTTCAAGTCCAGCAGCAGGACAGTGTGCTGGTGGTGTTGTTGACACTGCCCCAACGAAATGGTCTCCTTTCCAAGCGTGGTGACTGTCAACATGCTTCACGGCGAAAGCAAAACTTCAACACATGTCGATCCTCCCCAGGTGAGCTTCTTAATCAGTTCCAAGCATGGGAGCCCCAATACTATGAGAGTGAAGATTGGCTTGATCTTCGCTTTGAGTTCGTGTCTGCCGTGGACTGGATCAAACGCCTTGTCGGTGTTGCCATTCCATACTTCCTGCTGTTCTTCTTTGCGTCACGCTCTTAGGTCTGGAAGCGTCACGTGAAAGTCTTCGTAAAAACATGTAAAAAACATAGTGACTCCCCAGGTGGATCAAGACTCAGTGGTCTTCTACCCTTGGACTTCTTACATCCAGAGAAGTGGGTTGAAGATTGAAAAATTCCATGGCTCGATTGAAGAAATCTTTCGAGAATCAATCTTCAGCCCAGGGCTGGGTTGAAGAATTTTTTCCAGAATCTGCAATCTTCAATCCAGGGCCGGGTTGAACAAGTTCAACTCAATTTTATATACAGTACTGTTTGAAGCCCCAACCACCACCGTAGTACTTAGAGCACTTTCCTCGCACAAACCTTGCAAGGCCTTGCACGGCTCAACGATTTCTGGCCAGTAGTCCTGTGAAATGTTCAACCTTCATTTTTTCAATTCAGGGATCTGAATGGAAGATGTCTGGCCAAGAGTCCTGTGACATCTTCAACCTTCAATCTTCAATCCATGGGTTCAAGACTTTTGTGAAGCCTGGAACTGGGAAGGATGTCACACCATGAGTGTGGGATCTCAAGTAGAGGAAAATCACAGGCATTGTGGCTCAGGCCTTCACGCCGGCATGCCTGTCACTCCCCTCTTGGGGAGTGCGAACTGAGCCATGACATTATCCACGTCCATATGCCCCAGCCATGAGATGATCATAACGAAGACCAAACTTGGAATGTGTTCGACTCATTTAGTGATGACACCCGCCCACCCGCCAAGTTTCCAGAAGTCTGTCAAGGACATGCGTGAGGCATGCTTCTTCGAGGAAACGCCGCAAACGGCGGATGTAGCAGAGGGAAAACAATACATTATTCTATGTTTTTGAGTTCTTGGAGTCAAGATGGTGTAGTCGCTGTTTTTTTGGTTTCTTCTCTTGGAGTTCCTTTTTGCTTTGTCGAGTTTTTCGACTTGGAATTGACCCACTCGACTCTCAAAGCGTCTACGGAGGTTCCCAACTTGGGTTTTTACCCAAAATTGCGCTCTGAATGTCGTGCTTGATGGCGAATTGTTTGAAGATTGGTGACTGTTGAAGTCCCATGTGGCCAAAAGGCACTTACATATCGACATCGGCCTGAGCCAATGACTTGTGCGTTTGATATGTCATGTTTTGTCATAGCGGAAAGCGCGGTGGCGAGTGAGTTGATGATCTTGCCTTCTCGTCCTTTTCCTTCGCTGCATACGACCAAGTCGCTGCGCGACGCTGAGGTGTACAGACTCTCTCTGCGCAAGCTTCCCATGGTGGGTGTCTGGTAGCAGTTCATTTAGTCTTGCATGGGTAGGATCTCACTTACCTATTCCGGCTTGATCCACAATGGATGTTGCTCTTCTCTCACCTTGTCTGTTTCCACACTTGGGTTCCAAACCTTGTACGTGTGATGATGTAGATCTGCCATCCTACCTACCGATCCAAGGGGGGTTCCACAGAGCGGGTTTTGGTCCGTTGCGATGTGGCACTAGAGGAAGCCTCGCCTTCCCAAAGGATCCCCAAGGCCACGTTCATCCATTCTCCAATGTGTGGAGTTCAACATGACCAAACCATGAACATCGTAGATTTTCTTAAGGGAACCAGGAAAAACTATATATAACAGTTGACATATTCCTCAGGCGATCGGGTTTCGAACCAGTTCGGGAACATGAAAAAGATCACCTGATCAGCAAAAACCATGAGTCTCGTGGACATGATGGGCTCCAAACGACATGTTCCCCATGCCCCATGCCCCCACAGCAACGACCACCTGCACCAGGGCGATGAAGGCGGCGGAAGTTTGATCGATTTGCAACCTGAGCTTCGGCCGCGTGGTCGAACTCCAACCACGGCCTCGACCCCCTGCCTCCATCCACCTCTGGCTGCACCTTCCCGACCGAACTGTGGAGTCCCTGTTTGTGAGCTGTCCAAGCCTGGGCCAGACCGAAGCAAGCCTGGGGATCAAGTGACCGGTCACGAACGGATCTACGAACGGGTACTTGGACCCAACGAAACAAGAACGACGATTGGGGTTCCATGTTCGGTACATCTCCTTGGAAACGACGTAGTCCTTGCACCCATTGTTCTGAAGTCCGACTTCAGACTTCAGGTCTTCAGGTAGTGGTTTTGTTCAGCTCACACACAAAACCATGTTCCTTCCTCAGTCACGTTTTCTCAGCGTCTTGTTTCAAAATGTGACCGGGAAGCTGATGGATCTGGCACTAGACTCAGTCCAAAGAGAAGATTTACAGGTAGCATCTCTTGAGTGTAGCTGAAACCAAACGCACTGGTGGCTTGTTGTATTTTCACAGCACTTGAATGGCATGCAAGGGTGACAGTGACATGCATCACACACATTAACAAATCCTCCCAAACAAGTGATCTTCAGGCTTTGATATAATGGCCGCACCTCAAAAAGCGAAGGTCCACATCAGCACGAGCAATTGCAGTGTGATATATTATGACTCTCTCTCTCTCTATATATATATATATATATATATGCGGCGACATTTCTTCATTTGTTCATTACCAAACTCAAATGCACTATCCATTATTTGACCCTATCTTCTCGTTCAGACTCCACTTCAGCAGCAAATCACAGTATCTCGTTCAGATTACTTTAGCGGCATCAAAAAAGATCAAACCAGTATCTGGTTTCTGTGAGGGCCCTATCTCGTTCACCAGTGAATACTGATGTTGGACAAAGAAATAGAGCATGCCGTAGTAAAGAAAATAACAACTAACTCAAGTATATAGTTTTTTTTACTTATGCAACATTGGGAAGTCCAAGCATGTCCAGGCACCCACCCACATACCTACCCAGCTGACCCAAGCCAACCCAATCCAACCCACTGAATAGATCTCAATTACCATTGGGTTCCACGTGGATTCGTCTGACGGAACCCCGTCCTTGCTGCCCCTAGGGAAGAGGGTCCGCCAAGGTGCCATGTTGCCATCCACGTAACCCTGATGATCCCAGGGAGCGTTTTTTCGGGCTTTCAAATTTTTGATTACATGATTAATTCCCATTTGGGCTCCTGTCCCATCTCCGACCCGGTGACCGGTGGTTTTCGACCCCCCCAAGACCAGGCAGTTGGAGCCCTTTTTGGGGATTGATGCATTGCTGCATTGCTCGTTGTTCTTTCTCGACCCCTTCAAGACCTGAACGGCACAGCTGCGCCAAGCTGCCCCAGCGCTGGCGCCTCCGCCGAAAGGGAGGCCGGCAGGCCCTCACTGGGCCGGTGCGCCATGACTGAGCGACGAAAGACACCGAGAAACAAAAGAACCCACCCCCCAAAACAAGAACAGCACGCAAAGGAATTAGGCTATGTTTGGTGTGAGATGTTGATGCTAGATTTCTGCACATGGGGTGAACGTTTTGCCGAGTCTTCAAGGTGAACATTTCGGGATACATGCTGCATGTAGGTCTTTGAAGCGAGCCTTTTCGGGGAGCATCACCTCATGCAGTGACCATCTAAGTGGCCGACTTTCACGTCATGTATCAAGCTGATGTCGATGGTTGAGCCGACAAACCCAACGCACGGTTCAAGTATCAAGTGGGAAGCATGGACCAAGAAGCCAACAAATACCGGAGGTGTTTAAGTTGGTGGAAAATAGGCTCATCCAATGAGCCATGCTCATGTTGCACTTCCATTGGGACTGTACTCTTAGTCAGAACTCGTTGGCCAACTTCGCAACTCTTTCGGTTGACAGCCCCACGTGCAAACCCCAAAAACTGTTGCTGGACCCACCGATTGCACGGGTCTCTCGTGCCCACGCGAATTCTGGTCGCGGAAAAGGCCCTGTGTGGGCGTGCCTCATGGAACCTGAAAACCACCCGCTTCTCACCTGTGGAGGTAGTACATCCTAACTACCAGGACCCTCCAACAGGTGTCCAAATGACTACTGTTAGACCATAAAACCAATTGTCTACTGTTAGATTTTCATGTTTTTGTGAAGTTGATTTTGATGGTTTGGAACAGGGGACTTGTCATAGTGCTGCCCAGGGTTGCACGAAGGTCTCTGACGGCCTCGCGTGGGCTCGAGGCAAAGAGGACACTGATGATTGGCTTGGGACTGGAGAAGCTTAATCGGAACGGAAAATCACCAGATCGAATACAATTTTCATTAATAAATGAGCCCATAATATCTCACAGGAAGGGATCACACAATTGAACACTCATGATCAAATATCATCACCCATCGAACTTTGGTGGTTTGCCATGGGAAAGCCACGACGGCCACGAGCATGCACCGATTCGGCTGTGATACTTGGCTTGTTTTCTTACCATGCTTGCTGATAGTATAGGGTGGATTTGCTCAACCCAGCTTGGCGAGGTTGATTGGAACATATTGGAACTTAGGACCCTTGCAAAATCTATGATGGACCGTGTGGATGTGGAAGGGACCAAACATAGTGGTGATCTTGTACCTGGAGGCGATATCCGTATTCAGGGGAACCAGTGGCTGAGAGCTGCATTCTCTGATAGCAATTTGAAGAAGGTCCCGAGGGAGATGCAAGTGAGACATGCACTAACGATCTTGGTGAAGAAGAAACACATGCGCACGTTTCTTAGTCGTTTCTTTTCTGTGCATGGTTCATCAGTTATGTTTAGAACATGTTTGATTATTAAAACTATGGCCAAGGCTTTGGAAGGGATGCTGAACAACTCCACCAGTGGATCGTGGAGCAGGCTTTGACAAACCAAATGTTGTTTGATTGACATCTTTTCGGGTTTGCCCTTCTGTGAGGCTGAACGGTGTCATGGTATACTCTTGGCCCATCAGAAGCAAAAACGGGATGGCTTCAAGTTCGAAACGCCAAACTCCAAAAAGGCCAGACTTGATGAACGCAGGACTTTGAGAAAGAACCTTTGTTGCATCATGCCACCATGCATGAATGGTTGAACATGGTTGAACACTATACCCAGTCTCAGGGTTGGATTCTCAACTGGATTCTCATTAAGTGACATTCATCTTAGGAGATCTGGGTCGCACAATGATGTGGCGGACACCTTGCCGATGGATATGGACATCCATGACTCAATGGTTCCCGTGCCCGACTTTGATCTGGACAGGCTGCTTTGTCAGTGTATAGGGTATTGCATTACATGTGGTTTCCGCTCACCATTCTGTTGTTCCTTTGGTGTTTGCTATTTTTTCCTGCCTTCCTGTGTTGATTATATTTTGGATGCGGGTGGCATCCAAGGAACAAACCTCAGGATCCTTTGGAATTGTTTAGAACAGTCCGTTTTGTAAAGCCACCAAAATACCCAAATATGGTCCAGCTCAGGGCACATGGCCTTATTTGATTTGTTTATTGTGTTGGGATCCCCCTGCTGAAAAGAATACTTTGGTGGGTCAGTGGCCATTTGTAAATTTCTAGAAAATGAGCGAGCAGTGAGGAATCGCAGGGTCAATGCAGTGATCCTGATGGAGAAGCGGAAGCATGTGCTAGTGATGTTGAAGATGCTCAAGTGGACGATGATTATTGTCCTTCGGAACTTCTTTTCGGAAATGATTCTTCAGGGGATGAATTGGGTCCGGATGAAGAGGGTGACGAAGAGCATGAAGTAAAGACTGAGGTACAGCAAGAAGATGATGCTGAGCATGAAGGAGGTGATCAAGCAAGGGCTTCGGAGCAACTTGAAGTGGAGAGTGCAGGTGATGAAGCAGCTTCGGACCCACCATCGGAGGATGAGGATGATGATGATGATGATGATGGACCGGAGAAGGATGAGAAAAGAGGTGAGAACAACAATTGCCCTGGTGGTGATGAACAACAGCAGGAGGAGGGCAAAAGCAATGAAGATGCCAAGGAGGAGGAGGAGAAGGAGAAAGGTACAAGGGATGACGCAGCTTCAGATACAACGTCGGACGAAGATGAAGCTGAAAAGGATGACAAAGAAAATGAGAAAGCAGAGTTCCTTGGTGCCCAAGATGATGAGGAAATGAAAAGCGATTGTGGGAGTGATGACGCGTCTTCGAATCCTCCGTCAAATGATGATGAGGATGATGGACCTGAGAAAGATGACAAAGAAAACAAGAAAGCAGAAAGTCTTGGTGCCCAAGATGATGAGGGGAGGAAAAGCGATTGTGGGAGTGATGACGCGTCTTCAAATCCTCCCTCAGATGATGATGAGGATGCTGGGCCTGAGAAGGACGATGGGAAGAAAAAACGATTGTGCGGGAGATGATGCATCTTCAAATCCTCCGTCAGATGATGAGGATGAAAAAAAATTTCATGGCCGGAGAAGGATGACACTGGAGAAAAGATAGAAAAGGGTGGTGATTTGAAGGACAATGCACAAGAGGATGATGAAGATTGTGATGAGCGGCGGGCTGGAGGTGAAGAAGATGAAGACAAAAGGGAAGGAGAGAAAGCTGATGAAGCTGAGGATGATGGGCCTGAGAAGGATGACAAAGGAGAAAAGATAGAAAAGGGTGGTGATTTGAAGGACAATGCCCAAGAGGATGATGAGGATTGTGATGAGCAGGGGGCAGGAGATGAAGAAGATGAAGACGAAAGGGAAGGAGAGAAAGCCGATGAAGCAAGTGACAATGAGACGGGAGCTGACAGCAATGAAGAATCAGAAGAAGCGGTGAACAATGAAGGTGAAGCCTGTGGTGAAGGAGAACAACACAGTGAGAATGATGATGCAAATTCAGATAAGTCAAGTATTCAAGGTGATGACGAGATCGAAGATGAGGAAGCTCAACACAGGAGGAATTGGCGTGATATAGTACAACTCCGTCAAGAACTCGATGAGCTTTCTGAGCGCAGGAGAAATGCAGGTCCACCTAGCCAGAATGAAACCTCATCTGGCATGCACCCTTCACCAGAAGAAGAAGGAATTGACCACCCTGTCTCAGAAGCGATGCCCAAGCTTCACTGGGTTCCTGTGTCAACCAACCAGGGTGAGAGTAGTGAAGAGGAAAATGACGAAGAAGAAGAACTAACTTGTGATGGAGGAAGTGCTGATGAAGATGACCAAAGGGGTGCAGCAGAAAATGAAGACACCAGAGAAGGGCGCTGCGACATGGACGACTCGGACAGTGACAACATTGAAGATGAGGTTGTCAATGATGCAGTGGAAGATGCAGTCACAGAAGCAGTGATGCCCTCGGCTGCAATGATCAATGAAAAGACAGTGGGGACACTAAGCAATGAACAATCACAAACCAAATTGGATGTCAAAAGTGAGAAGGAAGAGATCAAAATGGAAGTGAAAGAAGAAATGAATGCATCTCAGTCAGAGTCTGAGAAGGAATGTGAAACAAACACGAAGAAAAAGGATAGTGACCCCAGCTCTAGCTCTAGCAGCAGCACTACCAGCAGCAGTGAGAGTGAGCAAGAAGATTCAAAGTCAAACAGCAGCAGTGAAGATGAAGCAAAGGAGGCAGCAAAGAAACCCGAAGATGAGAATACAGTACCAAAGATGACAACGCTGGGGTCCCTCAGTTGCATCTGCGCTTGCAATACAAGAATATTATGAGATGGACACAAACTCGGACATCTACCCCCTTTATCCGTTCCAAGAAGTTCTCAAGGAAATATCGTCAAACCACAATCCCTGAGATCTTGGGATTACTCGGATATGCCACCCTAATTTGCATTAAGAAGGATTTATGTTTTTGCTCGTTCCAAACAAATGTCTTTGCAAGTGTGAGTAGTTTAGTCTAGCTTCCCTGTGTTTACATTCATGTTAACTCAGGCTGACTTCGAGAAAAAGTTAGATGAGGAGATTGATCGGGCAGGTGGTGGTGATGCCAAACGGAAGGACACACCTGAACCTCCACTTCGACGTGTCAGATCCAAACAAAGTTACTTGTCTTTGACTTTATGAGCCCGAAATGCCCTTATTATAAAACAAAAAACAAATAAACATAATTCTCGGGCATTGCTCTCCTGCTTGCACCCGTCAAGGTCAGCCGAATGTCATGGCCTCTGCCACCAGCAAGGTTGAAATCAAGCAGGAGGAGGCACAGGCCTGACCGTGAGTGAGATTGAATTACAATCAGGACCCTCCAACAGCTCTCCTTTGCAGGGTTGTTAGGGCTTAAGAGGTCTAAATTGGTGACCTATCTTTAAGTCTGGCCAAAGTTCTGATGGTTGAATTGGTTGTGTTTGTTATTCTGCTAGGATGGCAAAGATTTGAAGAAGAAGAAGCAAGGTGGTAAGGAGAAGAAAACCGTTGTGCACACGGAGAAAGTTGAGGACTTTGCTGAGCTATCAGGGGCTCGGTTACAGTTCAGAATCTCCCGTGTACAACAAGAAGCCTTAGACAAGGCCACTGGTCATGTTCCGCACCCTTTACAACAGCTGGAGTTGATGAACAAAAAAAAGGAGAAAGGTCCCAAGGCGTATCATGCAGGCAAAAAAAAATATCGTTATTTTTGGTTTTGTGTTTATGTTGGCATAGACGTGATGAAGAAATCGGAAAACACAAAGTTATTGCTTTTGTCTTCGGAAATCTCTAAACCTCTCGGGGAGAAAACTGAGGCGGTATGTGGTTGCCAATAAGCTTGCCATGCAGGACTGGACTGTGGAGTTGCGACAGCGCATGCAGGGTGCTCATCAAGGTGATGTCTATGCTGTGTTTGTGGACAGCAAAGGTCAACAGTACTACACCAAGACTCTTGCTTGCGCATAAATACCCACTTAGGAATGGGAATGTTCGGAAAGGTCTGCAATGCATGACATATGTTATGGAAAAGTGTTTGGTGCATATTGATGCCATACTGCCATTCCGATCCAAATCAACTGCTAAGGAAGGCGGCAGAAGCCAAAGGCTTTAATGATCCAGAAGATAAAGTTAAAGCTGCAAAAGCCAGGTTGCTTGCCTTATATTACATTTTTCTTGAGCTTGAGACCAGTTGTTATCTTTGTTTACATGTGGTGCACTGGCCTTAGGCTGAAGAATGAAAACAAGAAGAACCCTGATGAATGTGATGGAGGTAAGAAGCCGAAGGCTTCCCAAAAGCGAAAACCTGATGCATGTGGTGAGGGTGCGAAGCCGAAGGCTGCTCCCAAAAAGAGAAAGACAACATAGATCTCGCATCCCTCATATAATATATCGATCACATGTGCAGCTTACCTCAAGATACTTGAGAAAACAGTTTTGCCACTATTTTTTCTGCAGGGATGTTCATACGCCCATGCATAAATTGAACAGGCCACTGTCTTGTGTTGAGTTCATTGGGCAATTCATGGTTATGTGCTTGAACACTCTGAGTGTCAACTTCGTTGGTTGATCATATATGACACCCTGACCTAACTAGAAACTGAATGAGCCTCGTGATGTTGTGTCGCAAGCCCTTTGAGCAGGTAGGCGCAATTAATGGCATGTGGCCTAGCCTTTACTGCTCTTCACAAAAGGTGAGGTCAAATGGAACACATACCACAATGTGTGCCCAAAATATGAGCCTGGATCTTCTGCTCCACAGAAACTAAGTCTTCAAGCTGACCTGCGGTGGAGTGAGTAAGCAAGTCAGTTGGAAAGACGTGTTTCGGAGGTCCTCTGGCTCGCAGCCGGTGGTCGTAGGTAGCTGCGGTAGCTCACACTGTGCAGACTTTAGGGATATGGATCCGAAACAGCTGCTACTTGTACTTTTGTACATCTCGCAAATCCCTCGCCCGTCTCCGGATCAAGCCCTTGATGCGGTGCCCTAGCCTGTATAACCACAAGTTCTGTGGGAAGTACACATGTCTCTTGAGTCTGAGTATATATAACGTTCTTCCTGCCATTGTAGGAAATAGGAACAAACTGGACTGGCTGAGGTGGAAATATGTGCCGGAAAAGGAGAGCTTTCTCGGGCTCTTCGGGATTGTGGCATGGCTACCAAATCATTTGATGTGGCTTGTTAGCAATCATGGAGCTTTGGAAATATATCCAAACAACTGTCAAGTTGGGGGTTGAACATGTATCCTAACAACTGTGAAATCAAGGTCCGTTATTCTGCGAACCATAATCTCTTGCGCACAGTCGGCTTTGTCACGATGCTTTGTGCAGTGCTCCTGGAACATGTAAAAGGCTGTGCTAAGTACACTTGGTATTCTCCTTCCCTGGACTTCTTTAAGCTTAAGCATCTGTCAGGTACGAAACATGCGCCAAAAAGGATTGCTATTTGCTGGACCCCCTTGTGCGACTTGGGTGTTTTTGTGCCCTGGCTGGTGGCCAACAAGAGTCTTTGAACGTTTTGAAAACACTGACAATGGTCTTTTGTGAGAGATGGAAGCTCTTGTTTGATTCGGGTTCTGAGGTCCCAAGGGACGACCAAACGCAACTGGTGGAATCCGGAGGGAGGGGACTCCAAGAAGGTTGTCCTTGCGAACATCCTTTGCATGCGGCTATTGTACCTGTAACTTGGGCATAACACTGATGCTAGCAATATTAGAAAACACAACATGGTGTTTGCCTCAGGTTATATTATGCGCATCAACGTGGAATATACTGGGCAGTTGAACAACCCATGAGCTCCGTGGAATGCTCACATGTTTGATCGGTACAGGGTTTACCTGAATTATCCAGTGGGTTTGACCGATAGATTGTTCAGGTGCTCTTCATCTGGCCCCCGATGGCAAGATTTCTGCGTTGGGCAAATGCACGGACAGGGTTCTTGCACATAACTTGTTGAAGGTGATTGACTGTGGAATTGCACATTGATTTCAACTTCCACAGTAAAAAACATAATGAAACGTGATCTTGGATTGAGGAGGGTCTGCTTTCCGATGGGATCGTATGGAGCGGCCACACTTAAATACACAGTGTGCCTTGGATTCCCTTGGATCATGATTGGGTTGGCTGTAAATTAATAGTTTGCTTTCTAAAACCTTGAGGATCTGGACCACCCTGCCCGCAGCACATCACCTTCGCCGAGCCTTGGATGTGAAACAATTGCGTCTGGCCTTGCAAAGGACAGATGGAGCTATCTTTTGTGCTTCACGTGTTCTTTTTTGTATTGCCTTGAATCTTGTGAAAGAGGACTTTGGAAGACAAGTCATTGGTGAGAAAGTCCGTTGATAAGAATGGCAAGTTGAGAGTGGCATCTGGTCTGACTATCTGTGCAAAGAATTAGTATCATGTGAAGTTGATTTGGAGCACTTGGTGAAATTATTGTTTCTTACTTGTTTGACTCAGGCTGGGAAGCGGAGTGCCCTCGCCCAATCGGCTGAATATCCCCGGCCATTTGGGATGGCCGTGGCAGCACTGGTGCCAGAACGTGGAGATGTTCCTGAAGATGACTTCGTTGACTTGACATCGTATACGGGCCAGGACCACTTGGGCAGCCTACATGACTTGATCAAGGGCCGGAAATTGGCCTGGTGGCGCCAGGCATACAATATCCACTAGTGGGTTGGACTACAACATGTCTTTCATTCTTCAATCATGGGTGAACTGTTAATCGAAACATCAAACAAATAGTGTATGATTGTAATGGTATGTTTGATATGCGCCACAAATGACACATGGGGGGCCCTTCATGGGGGCATCGCACGGCCAGGCCACAAGGGACTGCCATAGGTGCACCACCCAAACCTGTAATTCGAAAGCCTCCCTACAAACCTGCACAAACAACAAAGTGGATGTTGATTCCAATTGTCTGCATGGGTGGTTCACCTGTAGGATGCCTGTTTTCACTCGATGACCGTGTGAAAAAATGTGGTTGAATTTGAAATGTGATTCTATGTTTGTTTGGGACACTTTGAACATCTTAAGGTTGGCTATATATAGCTATAGCTGCTGCTCAAACCATCCTTTCTGTTAGTGCTTCCAATGGCGACCTCGGCCCGGGCTACCTCCAAACGTGCACGTCAACAAGAAGATTTGGAAATCCTTGGTTGCGATTACCTGTGTTTGTCATGTTGGTCACTATGCCTTTCGGAGTGGTTGACCCCGTATCTTGTCCAAGATGTTCAAACTGTATGCAACAAAAAGACACACTTAATATCTGGTCCAGCCGTTCGAACCCAGGAATGAGCAAAAAACTTTATCTTGGATTTCGAAGGACTGCAACTGCGATTATTTGTCAGTCCTGGCCATGAAAAGGCTGGAACAATCGAAAGATGCACCAGCTCGCAGCAGTACAGATTTGGTGCAATAAATTCAATTGAGTGAACCGCTCACTAATTTGGAACCGAGATCTTTGGTGGGGAGTACAAAAGATTTCCGAGCTGAGATTCCAGAACCCATGCGCAAAGCAAAGTTAGGCTCCCGAGCGGAAATTGGAATTCCGACACTTTTTGGCCTGCCGTGGTGAAGGCTCTGGACATCACACAAACCCAACGTGTCATTGCGTGTCATTGCGTGTCACTGGCATCGTTTTGGAAATGTCTAACAGGTGGCCAAGTGCAGACTGTTAAACCTAACAGGTTACCAATTGTAGCCTGTTAGATGATGTTCCGAACTGCTCTAGAACGTGTCAAAACGTGTCAAATCGTGTCTTCCGAATTGCTAAAACTTACTTTTTTTCAGAAATCTGTGTGGTCAAATTTTCTCCAAATCCGGAGCCGGAGGGGTATTTTTGCCATGGCCGCCGACAAGACTGAGAAGAAGGTCTGCCTATTATGTGCATTCTGTTTTGCAAAGTAGTTTCGATCAACCATGCTTGGGGCATGTTCTGGCATATTCTGACCAGGTGGAGGATCCAGAAAAGTTACGCAAGCAAAAGGCCACACCTATGTCTGAGAAGGAAATCTTGCAGGAACAACAAAAGAAGAAAAAGGCAAAGCAAGCCCAAGATTTGGAAGACTTGCGCAGGCTTTCTCATACCCTGCAAAAGAAAGCTGAAGAGAAGAAGGAAAGTCGTCAGAGGGCGAAGGAAGAGGCTGAGAAGCAAAGGATTGAGGCCGCAACAAAGGCTCAGGGTTCCAAGTCCAAGAAGGATCAGCAGACCGATATGGACTCTGACACGAAGAAGGCAGAGGCTGCAAAGGCTGACAAGAAGCAGGAGCAAAAGGACAAGAAGGCACAGGAAAAAGGTTCCTCAGATGTTGCTGACCCGACCACCAAGAGT
>CAXAMN010010668.1:21156-59147 GCA_963970005.1 Durusdinium trenchii | reverse complement strand
TCCTCCAGTGTTGCTGACACCAAGACTGACAAGGATGCGGAGAAGGCAGAGGCTGCAAAGGCTGACAAGAAGGAAGATAAGAAGGACAAGAAGGAGGAAAAGGAAAAGGAAAAGTGTTCCTCACATGTTGACCTCAACACCAAGACCGACCAGGATGCGGAGAAGGTGCAGGCTGCAAAGGCTGACAAGAAGGATCAGAAGGATAAATCAAAGGAAACAAGGGGAGAAGGTTCTGGGGTGAAGACAAATGAAAAGAGATCTGCCGAAGGAGGTGACATAGAAGCCAAAGCGAAGAAAATCAAGACGCTTGAGAGTGCAAAAGATCAGAACGAAAAACAATCTGGAAAGCGACCTGGTTCTCCAGATGGTCGTCAGGCTCCAGCCAAAAAAGTAAAAGTTCAGGTCTTTGAACGCTCTGAGCCTTCCACCCAGCTGACTGCTCAAAGAGCCAAAGAGACTGGACTGCGTTTACCTTCTGGTTCCCTTTGTTCCGATATATTTGTCAAAGAGCTTGACTGTTTGTTTAAACTATCTTGGGTTAAGGATCCGCTGGCCCACCTTGAGAAGCAGTCTACGATGGAATCTCTTGATTTGACCACTCCTCGGCGTGCCATGTCCTTTGGTGGTTTGAGTGAGGCTGGATTTGTTCCATGAACTTGAACCGAACACATCACATTTTAGATCTAAATTTGAATCCAACCGACAGGAGAGCCCACCATCTATAGCTTCATCGTCGCGAACAAGACGAGTGAGGTGTCCAGATCCAGAAGAAATCGAGAGAATTCAAGCTATGAGTGGGCCAAGCGACATGGAATCAGGTGAAAGGAAACGTCAGTATGCGGCCCTTGGTCGTGCTGTAAAGAAAAGCATGAACCCCGCTTTAATCCAAAAAATGCGCATGTGCAGTGATGGTGAAAGGTTACTTTTCTGAATGGAAGCTGAAGGTTTCACAGCTTTTATCTTTACTGAAAAGAAATTCAAATTTCACAGCTTGCAGTTTTGTTGGACCATAGGTTCCCAATGTGCTGAGGTTCACTATGTTAAAGGCATTTATTGCGAACCCAGACCTTTCAACAGTGGAAGTTGAAGAACGCTACCGGTCCTTTGCAGAACAAAAGCGGAAGGACAACTACGAAACTGTCCCTTGTCATGATCATAGATTGATGCAACCAATAATATTAACCACGCTGTTCTGATATATCTGATATATTTGACTCTTTGCATTTCACTGGCTTGCCCCAGGTGACACTTCTACAGCTCAAAAGGATGTTTGGAAAATCCAAGTCCGCAAAGCAGTTCATTGCAACTATTTTGCAAGGTTCCTGGGCTGTATGCTAGCTCGTGTGCTAATACATTAAGCCCTTGTTTCCGAGGCCAAAAGGGCATACCGCACCCACAGGCCTTGATCAGCTTGTTGACTTTCCACTCTTCTGTCGCCTTCAGCTTTCCTTGGCAGGCACCGCAATGCAAAGATGCCACTATGTACAAGGTCTTGCGATCTGTGTTGGAATGCAAAGTCACCGGAACATCTCAGGAGACCTCTGCCTCTTGGCTGATTGCACCTTTACAACATATGTGTTTATTCGCTTTGTGTCTTGAAAACAGGGAGCAGTCGTTGGTGTGTCTTTACCTTTGATGCACCCAGGCAGCTATCAGTGGGAGGGTCAAGGACAAGGAGTCCAAACAAATCGTGGCTCAGCAACTCCAAACTGTTGCTGACAACATGCCGGAGTTCGACCTCAAGACAGGCCAACTCAAACAAAAGAAGGTCCCGAAGGAGAAGGCCCCCGAGGATGTAGCAGCTAAGAATCTCAAGACCCTGTCAAGCAAGTTACCTGGATTATTTGCATTTTTCCTGCTATGTCGGTTCATGACTCACCACATGTTGGGGTGAATGTTCCCGAGTGTGCATGATTGACTTTTTCAATGGTGCATCTCCCAACTCAGGGTGAAGAGTTTGGCAAATGATATCCCGAAGTGCCTTCAAGAGATTGAATCCTTTGGTGTCCGAAACTGCAAGGAGTTGGTGTCTTGTCCCAATTCAACGTTTATTTTTTGCAGAGTGTTGGACTTCCTTTTCCTTGGTGGGGGTGACCTGGGTTGCTGCTCAAGGTGGCCAGCTTGAGGGGCCATCAGAGCACTGTGGACCACCACATGGAGCAAGTGGTGGACAAATCTTCGCAGCCAAGCTCAAGTTTGAACACAGAGGAGGTTGCCTGCTTCATCGAGGACACCAAACACTGTTTAAAGAATGTGGATGTGGATATCCGTGATGCCAAAAGGCGGGTCAACGCAATGCGGCCCAAGAAAAAGAAGAATAATGCTGATGAAGTCTTTGATTCTGAGTCTTGTTCCGAAGCATCTGAGTAGGGGTATTTCACAATGTGAACTAGGCTCACTAAGAGATGGTTGTGTTGGTTGGATTTGGGGACTGGTGTTGTTGAAGAAAGTGTCAATGGTCCCCACACTGGTATACCCACTCAAAAGTCTTTATGAACAGTGTTGGAGACATGTTTGTTTCTGTTCCCTGGATGAACAACAGTGTTGAAGGGGCTGGCGTATTCAAAAAGGATAGAAGTCTGATTGTTTTCAACCACACTACCTTCCAATAAGTTAATCTCCCCTGCACTTGACCTTAAAGCCAGTCCTGGACACACTGATGAGCCAAGATTCACGTGTGCGACACGTCTTTGCGGCCTGGCGTGTGGACGGTGTTGTGGTGACAGCATGTTACCACATGCTGGCTGATGTGGCCAAAAGGCCATTATGACCATGGTGTGAAACCACACTGTGCTTTGGGGGTTCAAAAGGTTTGGTTGCAGCATGTTTCAATTCTGCTGGAATCACAATCTGTTTGAGGTGAGCTTGTGTGTGTGCAGGTGTGTAAATATCACTGATTTTTGCCCTGGTCCATAGGAGGAGTTAGTTCATGGAACGCATGCACTGAACACGGCGTTTTCAATTTATGTTCTGTTCACCCATGTTACTTGTGCTGCTCATGACCATCGCACAGCAGTGAGCGATGGATATCGTGGAGGAGTTTTTGGAGATTACTCGAACGGTTTCTTGGCTGATTGCACAACTTGTCAACTCTGTTATCAGCTGTTGCTTTACCATTTGTGTGCTGGATCTACCAAACAAAGGTTTCGGTGGTGACAATAGTAGCATTGTTTCGGATACTTCGGCGAAGAATACCAGGCCGGCATTTACCGAATCTTGGTCATATGCTTCTGTGTTTTTCATATAGTGTGTATGCCCACTAAACTTAATTTGCTAAGGAAAAACTTGCGCAATTTAGTGGATCTGCTCGATGGTGATGAAGAGAAAAACTTTGGCCGGACCTTTTGGAGGTGGCTCAACAGGCAACCTTGGCGGAAGATGCTTCCTCCACCTGTTGAGCACCATGCATGCAAATAAGTTGTTAGAAGTTTCATTGCTTCAAACATTTGACTGTTGGAATGTGAGTGTTGCTGTAGGGTGACAGTACTTCTTCAAGACTATAGCTTCGAGCGCTCAATCTTCCTGGGATCTTGGCACCTGCTGCTTCCTAGTGACGTGTCTCTTGACATCACTCTGATAGGAACTATTGCCGGTTTGCTACTATGTGCTTTGTTGTAGTGCATGTTATTTTGCACCTTAGGGTCTCACATATCTATCACTATGATCAAGAGCTTTTCCGTGCAAGATTCGTTGGACCACCAGGGGTGACTTGTTCTTAATTAAGTTATTGGGCCACCACTGTGTATTATTTTCTTTCTTTTAATAGCTTCATTGTTTAGCTTAGTCCGTGTCGTGGATGTGGATGTTCAGGCCATTGATGAGATTTGGAACTCGTATCAGCACACAAGTTGGTTTCGGAATCACCCTGTCCTGAGCAGGGCTGAGACTGTCTTGCACACGCAGTTTCTTTTTGGGCCGTTTATTTTCCAGCACCTTCCAATCAACAAGGTTTTGGGGGTAATTGATGACTCAAAAGTAAAGTGGTAGTTTGATCTGAGGATAGCCTTGGCATGCCTTGGCTGAGGACACGGACCTCAGCCGGTGCATTCCCTTGACTATTCATGGGGACGATTGTGATTCCCATAGAAGGCGCAACTTCAATATTTGTACAATGGCTAGTCTATCTGTATCTGGGCCTATGTTTGATACAAAGATTGTGCTTTTTTGCCTCGACAACGCTCAGAGTGTTCCAGAGACAGCATGGACCCTTGAGAAATGGGTGTCATGGAGCTTGATGGAGTTACAAGAAGGACGATTCTTTACAACAGACCCCTGGGGTTCTCCATATCACCCTCCGGGCCCTGACCAACAGCGCAACGGACAGATAGCTGGAGGATGGAAGTGCATCTTCATGATGCACAAAGGTGATGAAAAGTATCATCAACGTGTTTACAAGCCCACAAGTTCATGGGTATCATCCAGCGTTTGCCTTCACTGCCGTGCCTCGGTCTCTGATCCTGAACTTCTTTACACAGATTTTGGACGCGGTGCAAAGCATCGACAAACACTCACGACTGGACCACATTTCATTGAGAATGTCAGCAGGTGCCAAACGTTCACTACTGTGCCAGGGTGGGACATAGGTTTGATCGTGTATGATTGGCTGCACATCGTTGACCTTTGCATCATTCCCGAATGTGCTGCATCCATGTTGATGCTTGTTTAAGTTCAGTTTTGTTCGATTTGTGTGTTTGCTATGAGTCACTGGTCTTTAGAGAAGATCCGAGGATAGAACAAACTTCCAGAGACTCTAGCACCTTCGGTGATGGGACCATGGATGAGAAACTTCTGACTGCATTTCGGCTGTTCAGCGGTGCCTGCAAGAAACATGGAATCCGTGCCTTGGAAACAGAGTGTGAGAAGTTGATGTTTGTAATTTTGTCAAAGCCCAAAACTGTAAACCTGAGGAAACAGGGGTGTATTCTTCTCAAGGCACCTTGCAATGCAGGTTTTGGTTGAACCCATGCTCATGACTTGTGAGTGTGTTTACATACACCTGCCTTGACATTGCCTCAGGAAGAATCTTTATCCCAATGGAGCCAACACCTATCCAACCTTTGCGCAGAAATTCATGAATGGATCTGAGCCTTTGCAGGAAACCTGCTTGCCAGGAGAGTGGATCATTTGGAGGTGTTGCTTTTGTACGCAAGTCATCCGAGGAATGTGCAGTCCTAGCGATTTGGCTCATGAAGATTGCCCTGAACATCGCAGAGGACAATCCTGATTGCACACATTCTTCGTTCCTTGGCAGCTACTGTGCTTGCATTTTTGCACGGCTGTGAGGGTATGTTTGTGTACAATCATGCCAGTGAAAGGATGGTTGCTGCTATATTCACGAATCTGGTCGTGATGCGGAAGGCAGCAAGCAAAGCAAACAATCCTGGCCTTCATGCCACACTATTGCCCGAGAATCAGCGTCGTTTACAGCAAGCAGCTTTCTTATTCAGATCTGCACACAATTGCTCCCTGGATTGAAATGGCCTAACTTAACTCCTTGTTAAATGGCTGTGTGATGGCTCCAGGATCCTGAGTCTTTGCCATATCCAAGGGCTTGCGCAGGAATCCATTGAGAAAGGATTGCTCCTATGGCGATTACGCCCGAAATACCATAAGTATCTTGTTGAAGTGTACGCTGTGCTTTGACTTCCTGAAGTGTTGGCAAAGTTTCTAAACTGAACTGTCACCTTTTTTGGACTATTAAGGTTAGAGCATTTGGCAGACATGGCATCCTTGGTGAACCCGCTCCATTCATCCTGCTATGTGGATGAAGACGGTATGGGAGAGTTGAAACGCCTATGTCGGGAAGCAAACCCTGTAAAGATGGGGTGGGTGGTCTTGAACCGATATATGGCGTACGTTTGCTGTCGGTGGATGCGCCAGCTAACGGACTAACATGGACAAATGAACACTTGACTGTTCAGGTGAACAAAGCTTGAAAGCTGTTCTGTCCGTTTCGTTGGTGCACGAACCATGCCAGCGACACCTCCACCTGCTTCTCGGTGAGCTTGAAAATAGTGGCAGAGGCCGTGCAGCTTCGACCGGGGGCGGTGGTGCAGGAATATCCCAATTTAAGGTTCCACAGGTCTAAATCATAGTACTTCCGTGCAGTGTGCTTTTGTTACATCACCTGATGGGAATCAGGTATGTCAGACATGACCAACATGACTTTACACCCTCCGACAGGTGGCATTTGGTTTTCATAGAAGGGTATAACCATGTTATCTAACAGGTGTCCCCTTGTCTACTGTTAGACAACATAAAATTCGAAAACCAATTGCCACCTGTTGGAGGGTACTGGTAGGAAAAGGTCGAACTCACTGGAGCCTTTCCTGGAACTTCCTGAGAGAAGGTGGTTGGGGTAGATACATGATGATACAGTATGCAATGATGTAATGTAACAAAGTTGTACGTTCACTATGTGGCCAAGAAATGCGTACTGGGTGATGAGTTGTTCCATGTTGATAGGATATATGACATTGCGCAGTAGTTCGTTCGTTCGCTACAGCAAGTCGAGCTACAGCAGGCCGCTGTCGCGCGCTAACAACCACCTTTTCGCGCGCAGCGGCTCCTCTTTTTCAAGGCCTTTTCGTTTGAAAAGGTGCTCTTTTGATGAGACATGTGTCGGACCCCATGCTGGACCTTTCTCGGCCTGCAATGTTTGACACTGGAGACTTGGGGGGGCGAACTGCAAGACGGTGAGAACTTCTAAACATGCCTGGGCGAACTGCAAGAGAGTGCGAGAATTCATGTCGACCTGGAGTTGCTGGCTTGATTTCTCAGGCTAGGGTAGACTCTTCCAGTGCCTTCAAGGAGTGGTCGACATGGACACCCCTTAACGGCTAGTTGCGGTGGAAAGGCGTACTTTCAGAAAGGACATAGATAGTTGGACTTTCCAACTGTCCGCTGGCGGAGTGGCCACCAGCAAATTTGTCTGCACCAGTCTGGTAGGGACCCGTCTGAGAGATGTGTTGAGGAACTCCAAATTGAGGTTACCATTCCCACATGAAGGTGGAGAAGTTAGGACAAGTCCAAAGCAATCACCGAGCAAACTCTGGTAAATTCCCAAGAACACTTCAAGTAGCAGCCCAACTAGTGATGCTCACAGGGGGGAAGAAATGACCTCACTCGGATCATCGTTTCCCTCGCAACATTTCTTCGAAGTGTGTCCCTATTGGATTTAAGATGTTGGGAGCAACCTGTCACCCACACCAGGAGAAGAACAACCTCAAAATCGGGCATTGAAACGGAGCTGGCAATTCAATCCTGGTCTTCCACTGGGATGTATCTGTGGGAGACTTCTTTCTTTGACTTGCGTCCGCGCCCCGCTTAGCCGCTCACCACCCTGCACAGCAGATGTTTTTTTGGCCAGGTCTGCACGCGGTTCATTTCTAGAAATCAAATTTGGAACGATCGAACTATACAGGCATGTTCGCTTCTTGTTTGCCAAGTGTTTCAGAAAATCTCTGTTCAAAATAAATTGCTTGGTATTTGAGGGTTAAAAACAATACAGAAGGGGTGGCCATGGGGCCTGGGTGTTTGGTTTCCTGTATTTGTAGACAACTTTTCACAAATACAATCAAAACCACAAAAAAATGTTAAACAATTTGAATAATGGGCACAGTTGTGATCAGTGCTTCAGAAGTCCATGTCCACGTCGCCATTCGCGTCCCACACGCGCGCACACAGTTTGGGAAAATCGAAAAGCGCCCGAAACAACAAACCCAAGGTATGCGTGGAACCCAATAAAACACTTGATGAGTACCTGGACCCTCCCAGAGGTGTTTCCAAGTCCAGCGCTGAGAAAGCACCATACACGCCGTACACGCCGTACAATGGGACATGCCTCGAAGCCAAAACAAGTACTTCCCTAGGGATCCAAGTACCTTGTCAGAAAGGTGATTGGAGACACTGCTATGTAGGTTTGGAGGGCCCAAGTACCTTCTGGGAAGGCACTTGGATCCCTAGGGCTTGTATGTACCGTTGTACCCATCATTTTCCACGAGAACAACTTGGAGGGTTGGACTCGCAAAGGGCGCCCCTACGCCCACGAGCGTCGGGATGTGCGTTTGTTTCGCGAGTCGCCCACGTGACCCGAACGCCCTTGTTGGGCGGACTCCTACGGTTGGAAGGATTTCCGAACCTTGGCTGGTTTGCCATCAGCCATTCTGGTCGTTGATGATGCTTTCAACCCCATATTAGTCAACTGAGGCTGAGGTAGTCATTGCAAAGGGTTGAAGAGTAAGTCAATGAAAGCGCCAATCAATATTGTTCAGTGACTCAACCAACAGTGCAGTGTTTGCAACCTGCATCGGCAGGTCGTTCCTCAAACCTCACAGTCGTTAAGTGTTCAAACGATTTTATCACACGAACCGACTGTAAGCCAATGGGACTTCAAAATCATGTTCTTGATGGTGTTTGTTGGTCATGTGCACTGGAAGCTGGAAGCTATGGCCCCGAGTTCGGATGCCCATGTTCCGAAGACCAAACAGGTGGTGAACTCCACGTCACCATCAATGAGTGTACTGGGAGTGTATCGAGTGGGCCGCCCACATGGCCATTCCCTGCTGCGATGTGGTTTGCCTTCTTGTTCTCATCAATGGAAATTGCATCGCATGGGAATAGCAAAATCCATTGGGAACAGCGAGCTTCACCTTGTCTTCACCTTCACTCGCCCCTGTATGGCTTCTGCATCATGTCCTTCAGGCTAGACGGCTAGACCATACAGCCATGTGGCTTGTGTTTCAAGGGAAATTCCAGGGTCTACAGGGAAACGCCCATGTCATGCCTGCTTGTCTCCCATGGATTTCAAATGATTTCATGGCTTGGGGTAGGACTTTGTCAGTTGCTTGTACCTACTGCAGAGAATCAACATGAATCCATGAATTAAGTATAGTCTCTCCTCTCTCTCTCTCTCTCTCTCGCTCTCTCTCTCTCTCTCTTTGTGCGCATGCCTTTCCCAGGATGACATTCTTTTCCCAAAATGGAGATCTATTGAATCCGCATGGTCGAAGCCGCGAAGCCGGTGCCTTCGAGGATGTCTGAGGCGTGTGGCCTTTCACTCGCCTTGTGCCTGGCCACAGTCCAGCCGAAGGACTTTTGGGGATCCCGATGCAGCAGTGCCCCTACAGCCAGCTCAGAGATATCTCCAAGGTTTCTAAGGGTGCTAGGACTTTTGGAATCCCAAAATCCAAGGTGTTGGATATATGTTGCAAATCGTGATATGAGTTATGAACATGCTGATTGTAACATACATGATGTGTATATGTTTAACATCTATATAGCAATTTGTATTGTACATATTATACAAATTGAAAACCATGTCCAATATTTATGTTGCTGTGTTAATAATAATGTCTTATTATATGAGCAATAAGGTCTAATAATCGAATCATCTCCATCTCAAGTTGATGTGTTTTTCCCTTGAACCCCTTAGAACTAGGACCCCCCCGTGGACGCTTTTCTATCTTTTCTCTGTCTTCACCGCGGTCCGGCCCTTCGATAGCTTGGGCCGGTCCCAGCATCTGACAGGTCTCCTGATGGAGGGTCGTTAGAGCCTCAACAACCTTCTCAGGTACGGTGAGGACGGCGACTCTTTATGTAATTCAGCGCCAGGAGGGCCCGTTTTCGTACCGAACCTGAGAAGGTGGCAGTGGATCCCTCGACAAACATCGTTCAAAGCTTCGTAGAGCTTTTCGTCTCAACATGTCTCAACATGTCTCAACCCGCAACGAACCCTAAGCCAGAGCCAGTCTCAACATGTCTCAACTGCTAACCGAGTCGACTTAGCCTTAGCAGGCTGTTCGTCGAATCTTGGTGCTTGGAAAAAAGATGAGTCAGAGTCGGCTCACTTGAAAAAGATGAGTCGACATGAGTCAGTTGGTTCCATGATCCCAAGTAAAACAGTCGATTGATTGAACAAAATCCACCACCCTGTTGACACCCTCCTGTTTTGCCACTGCTTTGTGGAGGAGGCTAGTCTTCTAAAGCTCCATGCCTTCAGGTTCATTATACATACTGTATATATCTACTATATCTACTCCATGTGTAGGTCGGCCACCTGAACCCGTCCAAGCCTTTTTCGGAAGAAAATGAATCCCCTGAACAGCCTCGATGGTCGAAACTGAATTGACTCGGTATGAGATCAGGTCCGGCCCAAACCGGACCCAGAGCTCGACAGAGCTCGAGGTGCCCGGTGCCCAGATGCTCCACCTCCACATCCCCCCCTGGATGGGACCAGCCCAAACGGCCCACCAGTCACGTCCAATGGCCCACTCCGGGGACTGAAGTGACTTCAGTTCCTAATGGTCGCCTCCTCGACACCAGTCTAGACAAGCCCTTGGCCACAACAAATGCCACTTGCCAGCACCTGCCAAGGGGTTCACCTGGCTGGAGCCCCACACACTACTGAGAGATCTCCATTGGACAACCCTTGGAAGGTCCATGTGGATGATCATAATCTGGCAAACAAACTTAGCCCATCCTTTCTCCCGAGCTGATCAACTCCAGACCATACATGATACCGGGGTCTGAAATGGAGTAAACGTAGAGACTCTCCAGTCTATCCGAGTCTACCAGGGCCCAGTGGATGATGATGGTTCAGTTGCAGGCCTTTGCCTTTCTCTAAAATGGTGATGTTCTTGTTTACTGACTGTTGCCAGGTAATGCAACAGACCCAATACATGCATATTATATAACATAACTATATATATATATACATGATTATACATGGATGGTCTGGGAACTCGTGGCCTAGGCGATACCGGTCCTCTGCGCACCTCATGCACTTGGCCACATAGTCCCGGCTCGACCTCGGGCGTCGAGAGGGGCCGTCGACCGAGCGGTGACCGGTGCCGTCACTGATCGTTCTGTTTTCTTGGCTCAAGGCATTGGTTCTTTCCCTCAGAATCCGGGCCCGAAGCAAATAGGGTTTGGGTTCGGGCCCGAACTTCCCCCTGTGTTTCGGTGGAGGCAAAGGACAAAAACAATCCACATGATTCTTCCGAAAGATACGGATCTCACATGATCTGACCAATTCGGCAAGTCACGTCGACTGCCGGAAGAAGCTCGTAACCAAAGTGCTGTCGATGACCGTCCAGACATTGCGATGACGGAGGCCTCGGTCTCTGTTCCGGATGGTCGCATCTCTAAACCCAACGGTTAGACACCTGGGGCGCCCAACTCTGGTAGCGCCTGCACAGCAGTGACAAGCAGTGACCAAACAGGATGAATCGTGTTCCAAACACTCCAAATATGTACCGGCCTATAGCAGTATACGGAAGGTTTCTTAGGGGTGTGGATGGTGGAAGAAGTACGTGGCTGAAGCTCCCCAGGACTTCTCTGAGTGGAACTTTGAGAAGAAGGGAACTAGATGGAACTAGTTGATGTCGTTGACCATATGCTGCAACCTCTTTGCCAGGATCTTCTTAATCAACCTCGACCTTAGATGTCCTCCACCGCGGTAAAGCGGTGTCTTCGTTCCATTACACTCCACAAGGTACGATTCGGATGGTGCCAATTGGTGAACCTGTTGAACGTTCGATTCCTTGGTGACGCGCATGTGACAGCATCACAATTCCCTTTGCTTCCTGCCGTTGTCACACGTTTCAAGACTTTTTCCTGCACTGGTCATTGACTAACATGAACCTGGTCGAAAGACCTTTCCTACCCTTTCTGAAACGGCGCCGGGATGAAGTCCACCGACCCTGCGGGGGCGGCCACCGTGGTCACGGTGGCCTAGTGTGCCGTCGCGACCGGCCCAGTGGTGGCACTTGCCGTCAGCGTCCAAGTGCCGGAAGCCGAAGCCCTGTTGCCTGGGTGTTCTGCCCCAGACCATCCGAACGTATCATCTTGTATATACCGAATGGATCGGCAATATATGACATGACTTCCAGTCTGGGCACACCTCGAAGTGGACCGGCCGTGTCCTTTCTCGGAGGACCTTCTACCACCTCTTCGGCCACCTCTTCGCCCGTCGGCCTCGAGCTCTTGTTTCAGCAAGGGGGCCAGCAGTGGCGTGAAGGCCTTCGAACGTGCCATGCGCAGCGCACGGCACCGAACTGGGCTGACCAGTCGTCGACCAGAACTCGAGTTCTATGTTGATGTGACAGGTCACGAGAGGGAGCTGCTTGTCTGGAGCATGCTTAAAAGAGGTCTCTGATGTTGTAGGATTCAGGATGTCAGGAGGTCTCATCTGTCGGAATCAAACACGAACAAAACCATGACAAAGAGAAAACACTGCCAGCAGTCACAAGACGGGGTGCCCGTCTTGGAGGATAGGGGTGCCCAGAACATCCACTCACTTACCGACCAAAAACCACCCCGTTGTGACTCCTGGAAACATGTCCTGTTTGTGCATGTTTTCTGAGAGTCCCGGTTCCAATGAAGGCACAAACAAAGCATCACCCTGCCTGCTCCCCCGCTCTGCCACTCGGACGTCTGAAGAACATGCCCTAGGGCTCCAACCACCTCCGTTTCGAAGGTGGTTGGGGTGGGTGCCAGGGGGGTCCAACCACCCAACCTGAGGATATTTGTTGGAGCCCTAGGGATGCATCACCACATAGTTGGAAGCCTAGTGCCACAAGTGACTCGTTGCCAAGGCCTAGTCCCCTGAGACCTGTGCCACTGTGGTATCATTGATCCTGGCACTCCTCTTGATCCAAGAGAGGTTTTTTGAGACCTGAGCTGGGACCTGATAACATCACCATATGGGATGGACTATAAGGCTGTTCAACCTCCGCAGGATGGCTTGGTCGAAGACATGGTCTTACGTGACACACTACATGGTTCTGCAAGAAAAGGACAAGCTTACAGTACTGGTGGCTTTACAGAGTCCAAAGGCGCTCTCAGAATGGCCGGACATTACCTACAAACGGCTTGGAACAAGTCCTTTGAGACTTGAGGTTCACGGTGTGTTTCAAGGCCGGACGAAGCCAGTGGCACCATTTGACCCTGGTGGTTAACCTTTCACAAAACCCATCCACATGTTACCATGTTACTCCCCAGCAGTCTCCACTCCGGGTGTCCCATGGTCACACTCAGCAGCTGTCCGCGCCCGGTCGGCCCGTGGTCGGCCGCACCTGCGAGCTCGCTCGGAAGGCCGCGCCCAAGGCGATGGGCCGCCCCAAGGCACACTCAGCCTGAAGCCGGTCACGTTCTCCGTCGTCGCGAAGCGAACGGGTGTTCTTTGGTCGTCGAAGGCGTTGACGTGGGACGTGGGACAACGTCCCAAGACTGAGATCGTTGGTCTTTCGTTGGCTAACGAATTGGATCCAGGTTTTGCTGGAGGCATTGGTAGGCAAATGGGGAATGGGAATAATGGGTCAAACACACCGTCCTAACATGGCCCAACCGGTCTGAAAGAAAAGAGTTGAACCCATGACCCATGGCATCTAAATAAGCAACAAAAATGCCGATTGCTACCGTCCAATTTATAGTAGGGTTGTCTATCCTTAGCACTCCTGGCCCACCTCCGTTTCGAAGATGCGACAGGGGTGGGTGTCAGGGGGGTCGAAGACCACCGAACCTGAGGATATGGTTGGAGCCCTATAGGGTATAGTAAAACTGGTGTGGCCCATCTCTCGTATTCCCTTTGTGTTGTTCCTCAACCTGTCCTTTTCCCGACAATGTTTTTCGGACAGGTACGAGGCTTGGAAGCGATGATTGAAGGTTCTTGGAGGACTCGTATTCTTGGCAGGGGGGGCGGGATGACCAATACAACCCCACCTGTGCACACATACCATAACATCACTCATAACATCCAGCAGTTCCAAAGCAATGGATTTTAGTCCCTACGTGAGCAGATCGACACCCCTACCCTGCAATAGACTCCCCTTCTAACTCATGCAGGATAACTTCTCAATACTTCTCGCGCCCCAAAAGCACCAACTCTTGAAAGTACGCGTGAATTCAGCCCGTGGCTAGAGAGTGTTTGTCCCACACTCACTCCCCAGGTTTATCTTGGTGGTCGGGAATTCACCATACACCCCTGGAAGACTAACATGGACCCTGAAAACAACTGGTTGGTAGAGGAAAACACTCTTCCAGGGAGCCATTGTCAGGGTCTATGTTAGTTTTCGGGGGTGTATCTTGGTGGTTGGGAATTCATCCATATTTTTTGGGAATTTGGCCGCCAAAGGCGAAAGGAGCGGAAAGCGACGCCAGGAGCCCATATCCTTTGATCAGTTTGGAAACAGACTTGATCAGAAAAGCGCCGTTGCGCGTGGCGGCTTGGAAACTTGATGATCTCTGAATCAAGGTAGAAGGATAATCCCAATGATGACATTGTCAAACACGTGGATTGATGATGCTTGATGCAAACTGTTGATGAATCAACCACCCCATTTTGGGATTGAACAACCTCTTCATGTGCGGTAGCTTTTTTGGGTGTATCCTCTAACAGTGGATGATGCTTAGTTGCACGCCTTTCTCAGAAATAGCTCACGTTCTATTGACTGTTGAATAGTTAGTCATGGGCCACACATCCGAACTAGACATTCAAGACTCCCCACTCGGGACTGCGGACTGCCCCAGTCCCAGACCCCAGTCCCCAGTCCCACCCCCTTTCTCGGCCGTGCCGTGTGTGGCAGTCCGTCCCAGTCACAGCTCGTGTCGGTCGATCGACGTCGACCAGGTCGATGCCCTTCGTCCTCGTCTGTCCGTTCGCCGTGCCCCCCCCCCCCCCCCCCCGCGCCGCGGGTCTTTGGTCCGAGCGATGACGGCGGAGATGGTGCGGAGCCGGGGATGTGGGCGGTGCGTCGGTCCGAAGGGCGGTCTGACTCTGCCCCTGGCTACGCCTAAGCACCACAACTGGGACCGGCATAGTCATAGGGGTGGTTGACCTGGGGGTCAATGCAAAGGTAAGTATGCCAGTCCCATGGACTGTGTGGGAAGGTTCACCCAACACATATCCACTGACTGGGTGGGCCCGTGAAAACGGAGATCTACACCTGCACGGACACCATGTCCAGGTTTGTGAGATCTGGTGCTTCAATATCTTTTGGATGATTCATCTTGGGAAGTGACATGAAGTGATCAGTTGGCTTCTTGGCTTCTTGACTCACTTGCAGAACCATCAATACTGTCCATCGAGCGCTTCACTCGCGGTAAAGGAGAACTCTGTGGTATTTCAGCATGACCACGGCACGGACTGTTGTCACTACTTGGTACTGGCTAGCTGAGCTGTGACAAGTCACTTGGACTTGCATTATATAAATTATTGTAAAGGTAAACCTTAACTTATAACTTCGACAAGTACCAGCGCTCTACTTATGGAACAATTAGTAACTTGTGAACTTATAGTACTTATGTTGAGGTCACTTATTCTATGTATGTTATACTTGATTCTAGCTTATGTCAGCTTTTGTCACATATGTCTAGCTGGGGGGGCGCTTCACAAAGCAAACTTTTCATACAAACGTTTTTTTTCGCAGGCGTCCAAACATATCATTTTGAATGGTACCAAACACAAATTATACAAGTTGAAGATACCAGCACCACCCAAAGGGTTGTTATTAGATGGAAAATACATCTTCAGGGGGGTCTATAAACCACCCGAACTGGGTGGTGCTGGTAGTGATATATAAGAAACAAACACATGTTAGTCATGTTAATAGTAAAATAATGATAGGTCGGACCAACAAAACCGTCCCCGACACGGATGAAGAAGAACATGAGGACGACATGGTAAGAACCCGATGAGTGTGTCCGGCTGTTTGCGTTTAAAGAGCTCTGCGTCGCTGATGACTTGGCATTTTGATCGGTTTCGTGTTGATATTCGGTGGTTGGTTTTTCCTTTGTAGTTTTGGTTGAAAACAACGTGAAGTGTTGGCTGCGTGTTGGTTGCGCTAAATTGGAGGAATCTCTCCAGTTTGTGTCAGTTGTGTCGAGCATTTGAAAAATAAACAACCTATTTCACAGCTGTCGTCTTAAGATCTAGTCGTGGCAGAGATTGGGCATGGACCTGCAAAAGCATTGTCACAAATGGGATGGACTGCGTTTCCTCACAGTAAAAGCGGCCTCAGGGACGCTCTGTTGTGATCATTTCTTTGCAGACTCAGGGATGTTCAAGAAAACTTAGCAGTTTTGTTATCAAGTGGCGCCCATTGCATCTAGGCCTTGGTTAGTGTGTATTGGAATGTATCAGAACGTAAAAAAGGCCTTACTTTCCTTACGAAACCCACGATACATTTCGATTGCCATCTACACTCAAAAAGTCCATCAATGATCATTTGCCCAATTTGTTTGTTTCGTATTTACACTCCCTGAAACAATCATGGAAGTGGAACATGGCCTCTTGCAAGACTGTTTTCCAACAAACAAACCGGTGGTGAACTCCACGTAACCATGATTCTTTGGAGGGAAGCACGAAGGATGGAAGCACGAAACAAGGGTGATGTTTCAAGAATGTGTTGCTCGTGCTTCTTTTGTGACAGAGATCTTCAGGATCTTCCTGATGAGGTGGTATGGACCCAAGTGAATAGGTGACAGTACTCCATGCTTCCTCAAGCGTTCTGCATGCTTCAGCTGCGCATGTGATATACGTGAGCATCCTGTTGGCCGCTGTGGTGCAAAAACGGAAACAAACGTTATGTCTACTATATGTCCTACTCTCCTTAATGTCCATTGGTTTTTAGACTTATGTTCTACTGATTGCATCACTAAATTCTAGTCAAGCAGCAACATATGTCTCGCTCCATTCTCCAAGCTACAGGGCGAATCATCGTTTCAGTAGTTGGCACCAATTTCTACATGGTTGTCAGTTGTCAACGCATATACAATTACAATTCAACATAATATGTGTTTCTTATTTCCACATCATGTCTACTTATTTTGACACATGTGTTACTTAATTTACCAACGTTTACGTATTTTTAGCTATTATAGATGATGCTTTTGTTGACTTCTTTCTAACTATGTTTTAGCTACTTAGTTACTTATTTCTACTTATGTATACTTCTAACATACGTTCCAATGAGTTCATGTACCTCAGCTGGGTACGCTTCGTGCCAAGGTGAACACGACACGATGTGTCCGTCCATCCCTTCCTTCGTCCATTGATCTCAACTGGGTGTGTTCTGTGGTGAACACACCAAGGTGAACGTGGTGAACACACCACCTGTTGGGTGTTTCGTTGGTCGTCTGGGGTGTACAGTCCGCCCCCCTGTTCGGAAGTTGCTGTCGACCGGCCGGCCGGAGGGGCGAAGATGGAACACGGAGTGAAATCATTTCTATCTACTGTATAGCAATGACATGAGTCCAGAAACAGGTGATTTCTGGACCCCGTCATTCTTACAAACATCTCAAATACATTGCTAGAAATCACCAGGACCTTCAAAGTGACCTTTTGAGATCCTAGAATGAGGTCACTTAGTCCATCTTAGTCCCTAAAGAGGTCACTTAGAGGTTCCAAAAAGGTCAAGAACTGAAGGTCCTGGCATATGGAAATCGTTGTGAACCAGTCCTTGTTATGCATCTTCATAACCTCCCAGCCCCACCATTGTGCTCCTGGACCACCCGGACTGACGCAAACCAGCTCAGCTCATCTGCTGTCTCCCCAGCTGGATCCGCTGGACCCCAAGCTACGCTCGACGCGACGTTCGGACCCTTGGGGTTTCACATGCTGCGAAGCGAGAGGCCACGACAGGACCCATCCGAATCCCCTCAACCACGAGTTCTGAGTTGATGAACATCATCTTCCAGTCTTTGGTCCCACTCCCACACCCATGGGGACACCGAAGACACAGGTGAACACAGCACTAGGGCTAGCCCTGGGACCAGCACTTCCAGGGCTAACCATTCGGAACCAGACCCAGAGAGGATGCTCATCTCATGAACACGTTCAATGTTTGACAAAACTAATTCCAAACACTCCATATTGCCATATATATATATTATATGCCTTCATTGGGGTGGTTTAGGGGGTCAATGTAGGCATATGTGGCATACATGGAGTGTCTGGGAATCCCCGAAACATGTGAAGGTGGTGATTGGCGGGCCTAGCTAGACCTAACTAGGCTCCTCTTTTTGGAGCACCCATCTAGTTGAACGTCGCTTCCGAATGCTCTTCAGAGCTTCGAGGGTGAGGATCATTTCGGATCTGATGTCCGCAGGCCTATGTCCCACACCTGATGTCCGGTAGCTTCTCAACTGGTTTTCTCCAGCTTCCAGAGGTTGAAGAACCCTAGTTCGACTATCCCAGTTCGGTACCCCAGGTTACGGCCCTAGTTCAGGTCACTGGATACCTCTCTTGCTTCTTCACGTTGACTTCGCCTCAAAGACCTCTCGGGCTGCATCGTTCAACCCCCGGGCTGATTTGACATGAGCGACGCCAGCGTCGCTCGTGGGGTCGCGGCGTGGGGTCCGCGGAGATGGCAGGTGGACGGTTCGTCTTTGGGTCCCTGTGGGTCCCTGGGTCCTGATCGTGGATCTCTGTGAGCCACTGTTTCTATTCCCGTTTGGGCTCCAGTCGTACCAAACCTCAGAAGGTGGGACTGGGGTGGGTGCCTGGGTCGGGTCCAGTCATACCTTCTGAGGAGGTACGACTGGAGCCCTAGGGATTGATGAACTGGAGTTGTTTGGATCTATGGTTTGAACTGGAGCGTGGTTCAGTGGTTCATGTCTAATTATGTATAATGAACTGGAGCGTTTTGATCGGTGGAACAGTGTTTGGAACCATTCAATGCCACCAATGGCGGTGACTAGATTCACTGGAGATGATGTGGACAAAGTAAGAATGTGACAACCTGATGTATGTTGCAATGATAGTGGACGATCAACTCCTTTGTCTTTGAGCTCTTTCCATTGTATATCCTTTGTATCAACGTTTCTCCGATTACAGTAGAATAATACAAACATCTATACAAGTCCGTCAGAACAAACAAATCATAGAAAGGATAAACGTAACTAAGAAACGTTAAAAACTATTGAGGTTGTTGGACGGTGTCAAAAAGTTTTGACATGCACCTCTGCATCTCCAGCAAAGGACTAGACAACAGGAGCAGCTGAACGAGTCTGAAACAACTGAGTTTAGTATGGGGAAGTCTAAGCAAAAGGATGCTTTAGGATGCTCCAGAAAGACCGTAACCCTCCAGAAAACACCAGGTACGTCCCAAGCAAGGCTTGAGACAAGTTACCTTCTTGCGCACTACTTTCATGATGTTTCATGCCTCCAATTTCCCAGATCAACTTGGCCTACAAACACTTGGATAGCTATTCTCGCGTCCTTCATGTTGGTCACCTGCATGGAGGCATCACTTGGGAGCGTGTGTCTCTGTCTTTGGAAAGGTGTCCGCAAACGCCCCTGCCACTCCTCCCGCCCGTGCAGAACTGTCACGCGCAGAACAGTGAAACACGAGGCACTCATCCACGAGGCAAAAGTCAAAGGGGAGTCAGGTGGGGCGATGATACGTCCCACACTCTAATGGTCAGTTTCCTTTAAAGGGCATGCGCATGGCAAAACATCAGTGTTTAGTGGCCGCCTTCCAATTCAGTGGGAACTGAACTGCCATTGCCATGGTCTTGCAGGTCGCTAGTTGGCTGGTACTAGGCTGAACTCAAGGAGCATTGAGAAAGTCAACTGCATGCGTGGCCATCAAAGTTGATGTTTGGTAGTCACAAAGTTCACCTGATGAGTAGGATAATCATCTGACGCCAGCATCTTTTGAGGGAGGAAGCGGCTTACACCTTGATGGCTCAAGTACTCAAAGCAACACTTGTAGGACCCTCCCCTCCAGGAAGTCTGCGTCCTTGTCCCCCCAACTGGTGCATGGCTTGGGCCGCATGGCAGGCTGAAGAAATCTCTTCCAAATCGTCAAGCATGTTGAACAGTGACGGACCAAGTCACGCCGCCGACCTTCCTCCCCAAATCGCCAAGTGGTGCCACGTGTCCACCTCCTGCGTCTTCCTCCAGCGACGAAGGAACATCTGCCTGCTACGATCGAATGCAAAACATCCGAGGAATATTCTTGCACCACCCCAGAACTGCCAAGAACCAAAGATCTGGGTTGCCTTTGATTTCGTCCACCGCAGGAAAAAATGACCCAGGGTCAGTTTCAAGAAGAGTTGCTTAGGGCCCCAGGAGAAGGAGCGTGGCTTTTTGTGGCCATAAAGGCTCGCTGGGAACACTTATTACTTAATTATTACAATGCTTCCTCTTCTGCGGCACCAGTGCAGCTCTTCCTCAGGAAACTGACCCAGTGTTCCTTGTATGTGGCTGTGAGTCATGGCACCAGGATACCTACCTGGAAGATCCTGGAAGGTCGTTCGCGGCACTTGGCCAGGGCGACCCATCTTCCCTACCTGGACTCTAGTCACTTGAGGCCAAGTGCTCCTCGGATCTCTTGGTTTCACGATTCTTCATTCCCCCCCCGCGTGTGGGTGATGCTGCGGGTGTGTGGCACCAGCGTGTGCTGGCGTCACCCTCCTCTCATCTTCCTGCGGAATCACTCCGATTTCGCCGCAGTGACCGGCTGGAAAGGCACTGAACACTTCATCCTCCCCCATGTTTTTGGGAGAGGGTGATGTTGGCGCGAGACCAAATTTCAAAATATAATTCCCAAACACTCCATGGACAAATGATGTGCCTACATGACACTAGGTCAACCACCCCAACATACAGCAAAACACGGCAAATAGCATCTCCCAAAGGAGAACCCTGCACCAAGGCTTGCCATTGGAGGATCGCTTTTGATGAATGAGGAGGACATCCTGGTGTTTTAATGGATGATTAATGTATCATGGCCGTGGATCCGCGAAACCATTTGCACAGCCAGGTGACATTGATGTCATGATAGGTCAAGTATTTTGACCAGCCAGGCGGAGGATGCAAGTAGCAACGGTTACAAACCAAACCATGCATATATCATATATATAATATATAAATACCATTACAACGTGGATCGTGGATCTTCATTAATCGATCACTTCCGCCTAACTTTATTTAGGCTGATTCTAGGTATGTATATATATATATATATTTATATTATATCGACGACAGGTGGATTTCCAGCAAGTTTTTGTGGTACAGTACATGTCTTATCATGTTTTGTCTCTCCGTTGCATTCTACATTTTTCTCAACGGCTGGAATTTCTCAAGCAAATTGCCCCAATGATTTTGCTAGCTAGCAGAACTGAAGCAAACCGCCCAAGGGACATGCCCCGTGGCGGACAAAACTGACACAACTCCACCTCAAAACACCTCCAAAACTTCAAAGGATCCCCCAAAAGGGAAAGCATGTCCTCCAAGCCTCCTTAGGGCTCCTGTCCCATCTCCTCAGGTTCGGTGGTCTTCGACCCCCCTCGCACCCACCCCAACCACTTTCGAAACGGAGGTGGGCCAGGAGCCCTGGGGCCCATACCCTAAGAAGTCTTCAAACCAATCTCCAAGGCTGAATCCTTCACGCTTTGCTGCGCCGGAGGGCCCTTCCAGCAAGCATGCTCGACGAGGCCAGCGTTACACACGCGGCGAATTGCACGGGCTGCTCCGTCATGTGGGATGGACCAGAAAGGCACGGAGCAAAGGTGCAAAAAGCACCGAGCAAGGGTGCGACAAGTCACGCGGAATTCGTCTCTGCTATCTTCTGCTCTTCTGAACTTGGTCAAAGCTGATATAGTGGCCTGAACTTGGTCAACACTTATGTGACCTCTTTACGCAAACAAGTCTGGAGCCGGTCACCTGTCGGGGTGTCCTGGACCTGGAGATCCAGGAAGTCGTGCTTCCAGGCTGGAAGAGCCAGGTGACCCCATAAGGAAGGTGCTGGAGTGTTCAGGATGATTGTGAAAGCTCGTTGGCAGGGGATTCACCAGGAACATGTGAAATCACGCCTGATTCACCAGGAAGTGCTGGGAAAAAAGGAGAAACACTTCTCACCAAAACCCACACTTGTTCAAGAAACAGCTCTGACGTCCGTTCAGAGCCACACGTTTTGGGTCGGAGTGTTTTCTGCCAGCGCTGTGTGGTACACTCCGACTGAGCCACACGTGATGGAAGTGAAGTTCACAACCCCTTTCTAGAGGAAGTCGTCAAATCCAAGGGGGCCATGTTCTACTTCCATCGTCGTCAGTCAGAGCGTTTCGAACAAAATAGCGTCACGTTCAATTTATATAATGGACCACTAGGTGATTCCTGCGTGTTCATATTGTCATTCATTCCTGAACTGCAACGTTGGACATTCAAGCAACCAACATTCAGTCTTATACGATCTGTGCTCTGGACCATGGAACAAACCCAAACGGCTTGTGTAAATCGGGAAGCAACTACTCGAGGCGTGCAGGGCAAAGACGATCAACGTTCCAAAATGTTCCAAGCAATCCGCAAATGACATACCATGTTGCAACAAACAAACATCCCAAACTTTGTGTCAGTGTGTATTTTGGTGGGTTCATATATTGTGTGCATGGTCATTGTTCAGGCTAGAAAGTCCGGCACCAACGTATCAAGCATCTCAGCCCTGCCATGGCTGGACTTCTCAGGTTTGATGCTGCCAGTGAAACAAGCTGAAGCAACTACCCTTTCTTTCAAGAACTATATCACTAAAAGCAAACAAGCTGGTTTCTGCTACAGTAATGCACGTATGATTATGAATTTCTATAATATATACTCTGTGGTCCATCTATGCTGTGATACTCGTGTTTTCTTTTTGTGGGCACGGACAGGTAGGGCCAGCATGACTCATTGTTGGCTGAAAGTGTCAACAGGGTTTCACCAGTGTCAGCTGGCCATGCCTCGGAATAAATCTTTGATCTTTACCGTGCACCATTTGGTCATGTTCTTGCAATCATCAGGCCCAACATCTTGAGAATTACACGCTTTCGCCCTATGTGTAAGGTAGGGGATGGGATTGATTGGATGGATCCGTTCGCGACCCTTGGGCTTTGAAGAGACTTGAAGTCGAAAATATAGATCTTATCTTTCTTGGTCTTCGATGCGAACACCCAGTTTCGGGACAAACCTCAGAGCAGCCGGGTGAACGATGGAGCAAAAAAACACGGCCTTCATCTCGCCGAAGGACCGAAAAAGAACGAGTTGATTCGTCGCCCCGGAAATGGACTGAACAAAGAAAGCAACACACCACGTCGCCAGTGGAACTAGGGACCTTCAAAGTGACCTCTTTGGAGTCTCTAAGTGACCTTTTACTGGCCTAAGTGACCTCATCCTGGGATATCAAAAGGTCACTTTGAAGGTCCTGGAATATGAGTTGACTGAATCTAGACGTCGGCCGATGGTATTTCCCATGTATTTCAACCACCATGGTCCACTGGTCACACGCAAGCGGAAGGTCCCGCGCAAGCGTGGGTTGTTATGGTTGTTTTGGGGTCTCGTACCTTTTTCAGTCCATTCAACCGCCATCGTTGGCAGAATTTCGCGGTGGAAGCCACAAACCTTTGGGTTTTTGGCCTCCGCCCCGGCCAAACGCGTGAGACTTGACCGGGGTCGGTCCGGAGTGGCCAAGCTTGACCGGCCTATGATGATACCCTCCCCCAAGTAGCAACTCCGAATGCCTGGGTTTTCTCTCAGGGTGTTCGGTGTTTTTTCATTTAGGGGAGGGCACTTGTGGTTCTCCTCCGCGTGAACCGAAGCCAGAAACACGCAGTTTCTTCGGCTCTTCGGCTCGCCGAAACCCAATCAGGTGTCCAGGAAATCACTGGCCAGCTTCCCACTGCTTGGGTTTGGTTTCGTCAAGGACCATTCCATCGACGTTCTGGGAGTCCTGAGGAATGTGTAAAATGACGCCTGGAACACCCCGGTCTCAGGACGTGCCGACACGCTGCGTAGACTACGTGTCGTGCCGCGTTGACTTAAATGAGTTTCCAATCTTTTCCCAGTTGATTAGGGGTCAGGGGCCTCCAAGCTCCTGATCAGCTCCTTATACCAAACAGTACGGGGTTCCAGGAATCAGCAACATGCCAAAAATGCCTGATCGAGATCGATCGAGATTCTCTCTCGTTCTCTTCTCTCGATCAAAGATGGAACACCATCTTGCTCTGCCCACTCAGCAAGCCAGAGGCACTGCCTCCGCCGTTCGGGAACCACTCGCGGCTCGTGGGTGGAGTAGACCGGCCCGAGGCACTGCATGGTTTGGGGGGGCGTATACTGCATCTTACTTGACGCCCTGTGATCAGTTTGGTCACCCCAAATACTCCATGGGACTGGAATATATGCCTACATTGATCCCCCCAACCCACCCCTGGCCGTTTCTCGGCAGTCCTGTGGCAGTCCCATTGAGTCGCGTGAACGGCCACCCAAACCCAAACCGGGTCTTCCGCCCTTCGCTGGACGGTCCGCCTCCTCCACCACCCTCATCCGAAAAGAGGGCGATTCACCCAAATCATCGGGAAAAAGACATGGAAAAGACTCGACCCAAATCATCCGATCCAGTCACTAGCGAACTCTAGTGATGTCCACTCCACTCAGCAAAGTTGGGGTCCAGCCGTGCGCGGACATGTTCGATCTGTCAACGCGTCTACTGGGACAGCGCTGGCAACCGGTTCCAAAGACCGAACGAATCCCTGGTTCCTTATGTAACCCTAGGGCTCCAACCATATCCTCAGAAGGTGGTTAGACCCCCCCAAACCCACCCCAACCATCTTCGAAACGGAGGTGGTTGGAGCCCTAGGGTAATGTAGTGGTAACTGGGATGCGCTGGGCACCCCATTACACCGAGATCTGTCTCCGGTGAATCCGTCTCCGCCAAACCTCGATCGCCTCCACTCGATCCGTCGCCGCACGACATGTCACGAGAGACAGTGCGAAGAGCTACCGCGCAAGGCGTGTGGAGCGAGCTACGCGCTGTGGATCTCCATCTCCAATAGGTATCCACCAGCAGTCACAAAGGCAAGGGGCCGGGGTGCGATCCATGGAGGTTAGGTTAGGGGTGCTCTTGTCACATAAAAACCGCCCCTGGATGGGACGAGCCACACCACCCAGGCCCTCCATGTGAATCCTGGCAGTTAACCTTTGTTGGTCGAACTCTGTAGCACGCTGCAGCACCAAAACCAGGTGCCGAGGCGATCGCCGGAAGCGAGCCACAAGCGGAACTGGTCGCGATCGCCGGAACGTGTGGTCGCGATCGCCGCATGTGCTGGCGTTCGTCAGCGTCATCACAGCTGCGCCAAACTTGATGTCTCCAGGTCTTGATGGTCGCAAATAAGCGAGCTCATATAGCGGAGAGGGAGACATCACTGTTCTCCTGCGCGAAACAGCCCAGCAATGAGGTGGTCTTGCTGACAGCCCGCAGCTTGTTGGTCTTCTGCTGTCTGCTTCGTGAGACTGGCTGTCCGCATTGAAGATGAGGTTGCGATTGCATGGTTTGCCATGGAGACTGCCAAGAAGTGCAAACAGTTGTACGGTGTACTGATGGTGACGGGATAAATATTACACCTTGTGAAGAAAGGCTTCTGAAACAACGACCAAGCAAATCAACACCTACCCTCGTCAAGGTTCTTGTGGCATTAGCAGGGGGATACTGTTGGGTCGATGTCCTTTTGAGAGGAGAGTTTCAACTTTGTTTTGCATGACCGGGGCTCCCACAATGTTGGACTCACCCACTCGAACACTACAGTAAATATAGACTATTTGAACATCTTAAACAACTGTAATTTTCAAAAAGAGTGAGTGTATTGGGAGGGGCACATCTACTGTACTGGCATGATGAAAAGGGGTGATGTTATTGGGGAGTGGCAGGGTGGCAGGGTGCTTGATCAAGCCACTGGAAACTCCATAGGACTGCCGCCCCAGACCCCCTTAGGTCCACCACCCCTGGCCGTGCCACGGACTGGCCGTCCGTCATGGCAGTCCCAAACGCCTCGTCGTGTCTGGGAGACGTTCCCTTCATCCAGGACCCCACGCCGCCCCACGCCCCACGCAGGAGCCACCCCCCCAAACCGGTTCCCGGCGACGGACTCTGCGACTGAACCAAACCACGCGGAGGTCCCGGAGTAGCTCTGGCTTAAAAGTACCATATGAAACCAAAGTAAGGGGGACCCGTTATGCCCTCCTGGTCCTGGGCCCTCCTCTCTCCCAAAAAATTCGTTCCAACGGGTCGTTATGGCCACTACTTTCGTTCATGTTTGGCTTCGTTGCCCATGTTCCTCTACCAGTCCCCCTCCGGCCGGAATCATCCGAAGCATCCAGCTGCGGGCTCGCGGCCGGTGTGGGCTGCGGGCCTGGTGACGGGACTCCATCATCCGGCTGTGGGTCACGGCACTGAGAACCAACAGAGGTAGGTATACACCCTAGGGCTCCAAGCATATCATCAGAAGGTGGTTAGATCCCCCAAACCTATACCCCAACCACCTTCGAAACGGAGGTAGGAGCCCTAGGGCCAGTGACCTGACCTGTTTGGGGGACTCCCAGGTGCTTGCTGGGGGACCCTTTTGTTGGGATACTCGAACCCCGTCGGGTTCTGAAGAACCTCTGTTGGGGACCCGTTCACAATCGACGATCTGTCGACTTGGTCAACCTGTCGAAGTGCCTGGATCCTCCAGTTTGCACCTTTGAACATGGGACATGATCCGAACCCAAAAAGGTACAAACATACCCATTGGCCCATTGGGGATTGATTTTAGTCTGGCACTCTGCGCCTGACCCTCCAGTTTCGGGCTGGGTAGGCTGGTCTTTGTCCCTTAATTTCAAGGGGGTCGTTGCTTGGGGTCGCCCTATTTGAGCTACACACCCCAGTAGCCACGGCATGTTCAGTGGAAGGAGACGTTCGATTGAGAACACCCCCTCCTTTTTGGATTCTAGAAACCTCTTCATCCCCCAGGACTCCTGGCCCTCCGTTCCGGTTCGGTGGGATTGGGGTGGTTTTGGGGGTCGAATACCATACGGGTGTTGAAACGAACCAAAATCCACCGTAGATCGGCTCCGGTGAGCCCGATGTGGTGATTCTTGGAGCCCAGACCTGGGCGGGGCCACGACGATCTCATCCCATGGGCTGGGCCTTTAGGGCTCGGAATTTCAATCGTTCCTTCTGAGAGAGGCAGGTCCCAGACCCTGAGCTCGACCACCTGAGCTCCTTGAGGAGCGAGACCTGAACTCCAATGAACATGAGGTCTGTTTCTAACCCTTCTTGGAAGACCTTTTCTTGCAATATAACACACACCTCCCCAACATTTAGACCAGTCGAGCCAATGAGCCTGAATGATCAAATGGTGTAAACTATCTGCTTGTGTCTCCTTGTGTGCCACCGCCGTGTCTACTCAGGGCACATCGCACATCACACTGGCGCCCAGTGAACTCTGTGGTGTCTGGGAGACGTATCTGCCAGGCCGACCCCCTGGTCCCATGGCCCCTGGTCATAAGTCCCACGGCCTGGTCGGGGATCCACGAAGCGCGTGGTGGCGGCCTCGACGATCTTGGGACCACACGAGGCGCCTGGGGTGGGCGGTGCGCATGCGCGTGGCAGGCGCGGAACAGGTGCAGCAAAGCACCCGCCGACAAACAGGGTCACTGGTTCTGGGGATCCGCTTTCTAAATCCCTGCCCGATTCCATAGCTGGTGATTCGTGCAAATGAAACGTGCGCTGACCTTTTTGCCCTTGGAAGAGGCTGTGCCTGCAGCCCCAGCACTGACCGTTTCAAATCCTGCTTCGATGCTAGAATTTTGTCTTTGGAACATGGTGGTCCTTTCCGGACCATCTTTCCACATATCCATGACTTGTCATCTTTCGGCTGACTCCTTGTCCAGCGAAGCCGTGCTCCGCTGTGGCAGCCTTTCACCGAAATGCCGGAGGCAGCTGTCTTCGGGAGGCTGTCTTCGTCTGCCCGGGAGAGACCGAGGAGTTTGGCGTTCAACATCTTGCGTCACCTGGGAGGTGCCAGGAGCCATTTGATGATTTTATAGACGATATAGACATGGGGATCGGACATCCATTTTCTTGAAGGTGATGCGCATGCTCTTCTCATGTTCTCAGCGATCATCCGATTCTGCAGTTGCCACGCTGTGCAGGATTGCCATCCCGATTCCTTTGACTGCAAATCATAACAACACATCCAAAGTCAGAGTCATCCGACTTGAGAACAAGAGGGATTTGCTGAAGAGGGTGGGGTTGCATCTTCAGATTCTCAGTTCTTTCTTCCAACAGAGGTTGAAGAACTCTATAGTATAGGCTATCCCAGTTCGGTACCCCAGATTACGGGTCCTATTTACGGTCACTTGACCTCTCTTGGTTTTGCTGTCAAGATTGGATCTGCACGTCGACGTGCCGTCGACGTGGCATGTCGTGGCTGTGGCTTGTCATGCGACGGTCGCGACTGTCGCATCCTGCCACGCTTGCGGGTCCAAACGTCAAAAACTGATCGCAGCCAACCAACCAGACCAAACGAGAAACCACTGGTCATGACAAGCCAGAAGCACCGCCTTAGAGATGTGAACCTGGATTCACTTCCAACTTCAGGAAGGTATAGCCTCACGCCATTTCCCATCTTCTTCCAGTTGAAGCGGACTGTTTGTCAAGCTGTTTTTGTCACCAAGTCCTGAAGGCCAGACTTGACCTCGCCCTTAGCTTTGCTTTGACTTGGCTCCAGACTTGCGCAGCTCATCTCTCAGTGAATTTGCAGATGCCAAAAGAATTCCTCCCAGGACCCTCCTGTCGGGGTCTCTATTTATAGCCCCAAAAAGCGGTGATTCGGGGTGTCCATTCACCCAACTCCTGGGGGTCCTGGTCTCTGGTCGACCAGCTGTTCCTGTTCTCCGGTCCCCTGCTCCATCCCTCATCCACATCTCCATCCCCTGGAAGTCAAGTCGACCATTTTAAAAATGGTTGAGTTGGTTTTGTAGTGTAAAACCCTTAGCAAAACAATGGTGGTTCGGTAAAGGCTATTAAAACAATGGTGGGCCACGACTTCTAGGGCATCTGCAAAGACTCCAAAGACTCGACATGTCGAGTAAGCCCAGGTTCAAGATACAGGTTCAAGCAGCATCAACAGGCGGATCTATAGCAATTTAGTGCATCTATTGCAGCAATTCCATATCTGCTGGCTATCATGGGGGCGAACATACAAGAACAATCATACTAAACTTCAAGCTGCTCCCCAAACACAAGCCCTGAATCAGCCATAATAGGTTTACAGTAATAGGTTCCACTGGGAGGGCAGTCTTCACGAGTGGACTGCCCATCATCTTCAAATCCGCAGTCTCATACTTGAATTCAAGCACCACTTCAGCACGAAAAACACGTCCCTCCAATAATCCCTAGCTCCAACCATATCCTCAGAAGGTGGTTAGACCCCCCAAACCCACCCCAACCATCTTCGAAACGGAGGTGGTTGGAGCCCTAGGGATGAATCATGGAAGCGGACCATTTGGTTTTTCGGTGTGGAACGGATCTCCCACCGCTCTGCACGAACGAAAAAACATGAGTCAAATGAGTCAGTGGGTGAAACAATGAGGTAGTAAAGATCGAACACAATCTGAAACAACCACCCAGATATACCCAGATGTTTGATGTCATTTCACCATCTCTAAACACGCTTCTTCACTTTTGCCCGCTTAGAACCCCCCCGGAAAACGCCCGCCGGACGGTCTGAAAGAGGATCGAGCATCCCATGTGAATCTTATACGCCAAGCCTGCCATTTTCAACCTCAGCTCCGTTGGCTCGAAACAAAGACAAAGGATAGGGTCTATAGGGCTGGATGGGCAAAGCGTCGATTGTCACCAACGAGGCGGAATTCATTCTCTTTTTTCAACCTCAGCTCCGTTTGGGCTTCTCATCCTTCGCAGTCTCATGCTGCGGGCAACGAACCCCATGGGTTCGAAGGGAATTAGACTCTATATAATTAGACCATACCAACAACAATTGGTCGGGTGTCTGCCTATTAAAATGCACACCCAAATAGGGCTTGGGCATGCTTGGGCACAAAACGGTCAGACTGAAATTTGAGCCAAGGGTTTTGAGGATTGTCAGTGGGGGGCATCTCCTTCCTCACCCTTGCTTCATATATAGGATCTAAGCAGATTCCTCGAACTTGGGCCCAGGCCATCCTTGGATGTAGGCAAAATTCTCATTCCTTGAGTCGCAATGAGATCGGCATCACGACCATCCCCATCCCCGGATCCAATGACTGGAAGAGGATCCATGGATCATGGGACTGGAAGATGTTCCGTGAAAAATCGGCGCCACCCCTGGCCTGATCGGTTGAAATTGACCGTCCTATCAGGTCTTATTCAGGTCTAACTCTACCTCAGAGCGGCTGAACCCGGCCGGTTCCCTGCAAATCAATGAGGTTATTGCCCCTAGGGCTGTCACACCTTCGTTTCGAAGGTGTTCAGGGTGGGTGCCTGGGTCGGGTCCAAACATCTTCTGAGGAGGTACGACTGGAGCCTTAGGGTACGTGACCTCATAGGACCCGTCACCGTGAACCGGTCCTTTTGGGGACCGTCGAAGTCGGTCCGGTGCTGAAAAAACCCAGGTCGGAGAACCCGGGGCTTCCGGGAACAAACATCCGGCGGATGGTCGAAGTGGTGTATGACATGACAAGACTCAGCTAGTCATTTTGGGGTGGGATCTAACAATTTCCCGTATCTATCTATGAATCCAACATCTTGTCATCTATCTTGAAACTCCAGACTGGATTTTACTGTAAAACACCTGTTCAGCAACTGTCCCAGTTCCTGCGGGGTGTGCTTGGCAACACGGCTCATGAGCCCACTGCGCTGGCGACTCCGGCGGCCGCAAAGGGATCATCCATTCTCGGACGTCCATCGGGGTCTAGTCATGTCCAGTGAGGTGACTCAGAACACCATGAAAAGGGTGCCAACAGAGGTTGAAGAACCCTAGTTCGACTATCCGACTATCCTACGAGTAGTTCGGTACCCCAGATTATGGGTCCTATTTACTACACTTAACCTCTGTTGGTGGACTACTGCGACCCGATTTCTGCAGGACTCCGTGTCGACCTAGGACTCGTCCAGTTGATGAGTCTTCATCCAAGGCTCCACCCCTTTCGGGGCACGGCGCACATGTAGGGCACCAGGGTCCGGCCATCTAATTCGCAGGACGCCCGCAAGTTGACATTGATCACGTCCATTAAGGACCTCAAAACACCAGCCCAACGTACCACGTGGAGGTGAAGTCTAGGCAGAGGTAGGTCATCGAGGTCTAGGCGCCGAAGAAGGAATCAGGCCGCAGCAAGCTGGCTGGCGTGAAGGAACTTATTAGACTCTGAGAAGCTTTCGTGAAAGTGGAACTTGGAAAGCGCGCGGTGACCAGTGGACATACACTACGTAGTAGAAGCCATACAAAAGTGAGAAAACGTGTTGGACGTCTTCTCATTCTATCAAGAGCACTCTGTCATTCCATGTTCCAGGCCTCTATATTATAGCTATTATAGCTAAAGAACAATTGGACACACACACACACTCAAACTCCGAAACGTTCCACCGCGTCCAAGAGGACGACGAAACCGGCCCCTTTCCCCCACCCTGTGAGCCTTGGATCATGTGATTTTACAATACTCTAAAGCATTTGTCCTCACCTCACCTCCTCCCATTAAAAACAAACAAACGATCAAACACGTCTATAAAACACACCACCTACCATCAAGGAGTACTTCAAGACCTGCCTCCAATATAATCAGCACGACCGTTTATGCTGTTTGAACAAAGGAAACTTCTGGCCCACCACTCCTCCAACGAAACGACGCCAAACAAACTGCTTACAAGACACACCACACCAAAGAAAGTAATTCTACCAGGAGTCACATGTCGGGGTGGTGTTTGATCCCCTTACGTGAGTGGATGTGACAGGGGCACCCCCAACCTCCATTAAGCTCGCACCCCGTCGAACGTGACTGCTGGTACTGTAACAGGTTGATGCTACCACCTGGACAGGACCATCCCCGCCACGTCGGACCATTTGTTCGGTTTGGAATGCCAACTGGGGGGCCTTGGATGCTGCTGTGAAGTTTGGAACCCAGCTAGGAGAACCATTGCCTACCCAGCACTATGAAGGGTTGATGGTTTATAGACCCCACCGGTACCACCAGCACCCGCCGTCTTGACTCAAAAGAAGTCGCCCCGGTGACCTGTGAAGTCGGGTGCTGGTAGAGGTATATTATATGTTCCAATCCCCAAAAATAAAGCCATCCGGTTCTTTGGGTGGTCCCAAGAGCTGGACAAAGATCTTCGTAGGTAGATACCCTGAGTCCTCGACCGGGTATAAGCATGTGCGGACAAAAACAGCATGTGCCACAGCCGACCCCCCCAAAAAAAACATATAACCTGGGATTTGCTCAAGGGACCTGAAAAAAAAAACATATATACATATATATATGAAACACATATATCTTAAATTGGTCCCCAGAAGGTGGATTTGACCACAAAGGGAAAATACAAAAATCACCGGATCAGCAAAACCAGGTACATCGCGAGAGATAGCGAGAGATACGGGGTCAATCGAATGGTACATCAATTCTCCTGCAACCAAACCCTGGGCTTCTTGGTCTACCCTGGGCTTCCTGGACCATTGATTAAAGAGCCTTCGGAATTAAGAGCCAAATAGCAGGGTCATCCTGTCATCCGTGTCCTGGCGTTCGACTACCCTACCCTACGTAAACAGGTCTCCATTGGACACCCATTGGACACCCATTGGAAGTGCTAGGTGGGTCAACCATTTTCAAACTCGTCATGAAAGGCTAGGGAGAAGCAAGCAGTAACTAGGTCCGTCAGACTGTGCATGTGTCATGGGAGAGCAGTGCTAAATAGTGCGAGCGCAAAGAATTCGATCGTTCACTGAACAAAGAACAAACTTTCCACCGGAGAATATGTGGAATTAGTAGGGAAACCAACCTTTTCAAAAGGGGTTCAATCACTGGGTAGGTGTGGGATCACCCCGCCCTTTCCCAATAGAGTTAGGAGCCCACATGTTAACAGCACTACGCACCACCATCCGCTTTGCCGCGCGAAAAGCGCTCGCGCTAAGCGCCCAGTGGCTGGAGATATTTCGTGAGCTCAAACCTTTACAGTGCCGCTCCCGCTCGGCGTGAAAACAACGGAAGATGTGGTCGGCGTGCGCGCTGAATGTACCAAAACCAGCACCTTCCAACAGGTCTCCGAAATGGTGGCTTTTGCCAAGTGGCAGGTGGTGACTTGTTGGAAGGTGCTGGTAGATATGACCCTCATGAAAAGCACGGGTGTTTTCCTTTTTTTCTCTTCACTGCCCATCCCCCCCCCCAAAAAGCAACAAAAACAAAGGGTGGTCTCCCTATTAAAATATGCACCCAAGTTTTGCATGATTTGGGTGAGGATCTGCAAGTGACAGTGATCCATATATTTCCAGCTTTCACTGTTTGAAACCCTGCTTTGTTGAAGACTTACACCCCTAAACAGGACGCAGGAAGCTAATTGATCCAGCTAAGCATGGCGCGACCTGGGGTCCTAACTCCCAAAAGAAACCAGGGCCAAACAGGGTTGGGGTGTCTAGCCTTGGATTTTAGAGGTGACTCAGGGTGTCCAACTACCCCTTGTGGGCCGCATGGATCTTTCCCCAATCCCAGCCACTTCTTGGTGCAAAGAATGTCAAGTGATATATTGGAACAACCAGCTTTTCTGCTTCGGACCGGGTTCCCAGGTGATCATCGGCGGCCAGTGTTTTTTCTCCCTAGGGCTCCAAATACCTTCTGAGGAGGTACTTGGAGCCCTAGGGTCTAGGTGCCCAAAGCATGCAGCCAGTTACAGTCGTCAATACGACACATGCAGCCCCATGCGGAGTCAGCTGAGGGACTCCTCATAAGAGAGTCGCGTCCAATCATTGAAGTTCCTCACGGTGGCTTCGAGATGTTGCAGAAGAAGAGGACTCCCACTGGCACACTTCTTTAGTGCTAGTACCTGACAGTCAGGGCAGGGCAGAAAAACAACAAGGTCGTTTCGGGTGTGTTTCGTGGTTCTTAGTGATGGTGTCATCATGTCTTCAGCGCCCAGATGCGCCCAGGATCCAACGGTATACAATCAATATAGTTGTTATCTTCCCCCCCAAAACGTAGAATCCAATATGGTGGATTGAGAGTAGATGGCACAGACCCCAAGAGGTGGTTTACATGAACCCCCATGTAAAGGACATCTTGAGGTCTGTGCCATCTACTAAGACTGTATATAATACTTGCCTCCCGTCATCTGCTGTCCAAAGAGGAACTATCCTCCCAATTCTCGTCGAATTCAAACAAAAAAACGCTTGGAGACGAGTACTTGCCAGGCTTTCCTTCCTAAAAGGTGGCGTCATGCATCGTCATCACTGGCATTAGATAGGAAGAACGCGTGGACCGAGACCTCCCAAGCGAGCCAAGGGGCGAGGTAGAAGTCCTCAGAGAGCTTGCGTGCATGTGAAGCCATCATGCACTCCATCCACTGATTTAGAGCTGGAACATTGAGTCCGAGAGGAACCTGAGGACAACTTCAGCAACTTCAGTGGCAGGGCAGGGGTGAGAAACGTGTCAGACTGAACGTCAAAAGCTCCCAAACAACGGGGAGACCAAAAGTCCAGGCCGTCAAGGCCGAGAAACACACGGACACTTGACCCGATTTCTCGCATATGACTCAGTCTTTGTCAAAATCTGGGGAGCCAAACAACTGCCCATTCAGAAGATGTTGGAAGTATGGGCTCCAAACATGGTGTTGCTGCGGACACCTCCAGATCTGCCTGCTTCGGTCACCCTAAAGCAACACATGTTGGATGATCCAGAATTGGTTTCAAGGCCGAGGCATCGCATGCGCACACAAGGGCCCGAACATCTATCTCCCCAAGCACTCCATCGGACTGGCTTAACTGGGCGTCCCAGAAAGACCGACCCCGCCTTGGTCAAAGGCCTCAAACAGCCTGACCATCTTGAGGTCTTCTGACGTGGGGCGTCCGACAGCGTCCTTTCGTCCTTGACAGGTCCCTTGACCTGAACAAGGGGCAGAAACGACATTTCGGCATATCCAAGCTACACATCCAAAACCACGACCCCCTAAGGGATGGTTAATAGATACCCATGAACCTTGAAGGGCCAAAGAAAATTCGGCACCCCTGGGGCCCTGGAACAGGTACGTTTCAAATTTGTTGGACTTGTCATCAGGTCGTTTCGACCATGCGCCTGGAACTGTATGAACACCGATGTGTTGCTCGGATTCTTCATGCAACTCACGACTTGCAACAGGTCTCCTCTGACTCACTAACATGATCTACCATGGAAGTGGACTCCAAAAAGATTGCCGGAAAAGCACATGTTCCTCAACAGATCTCAACAGGGTGCTGATTTCCGGGTGTTTCCCGTCATCCACTTCCATTTCAGCGACTCCCTCCACTCCCATCCACCCTGCGCCGAACGTCTGCACTGCTCGGATCGCTCCCGGGCATCGCGAAGACCTGAGGAGGTGGGACCAGACCTGACCTGTGGTCAGATCAACAGAACTCATATACCAGGACCCATCCACCAGGTCACTACTAGTGTTTTTCCATATATATCACGGGTTCCCTATTAAGAGGTGTCCTGCCGTAGCCCCTTAAGAATCGAAATTAGTACACACTAGAAGACCAACATGGAACCTAAAAACCACTGGTTAGTAGAGGAAAAAAAACCTTCCATGGGACCAGGACGTCAGGGTCTATGTTAGTTTTCGGGAGTGTAACCACATACCCCAAAGGTCACAGCGTTGACCTGTCGGAGTGGCACGCCAGGGCCCCGTTGGGTTGGGTGGTTTAGGGGGGTGCCAGTGGCATCTGCTTTGAAACAACTGCATGTCCCTAGGACTCCAACCATATCCTCAGGTTCGGTGGTTAGACCCCCCTGGCACCCACCCCAACCACCTTTTGAGGACGTGGTTGGGGCCCCAGGGTATATATATATATATATACATATTGTAACATATAGATATGCATTTTCGGAGACACCCCTGGTTGGGTAGACTGGCCGCTTTTCCCTCTTCCAGGTGGTCGAACTGGGAGCTCCCCCTACTTGAGCTCTACACCCACATGGCAGCGCCATGATGAAGCTCCAGCTGTTTGTAAGTGTGCATCTACCATTGGCATCATCCGAAACTCGTGACCTCTAGTTTGGATATGTTTGGATCACCCAACCAGCCCAAATATGGTCTTTTCCAATCGAAGCAAAGGTCAAATGCGCTCTAGGTTATGGTAATACAGCAAGGGCCAGATCCCAATGCAAGAACAGCCAGGATGGTTCCCCAACCCAAGTGGGCGAATAGGATGGGTTTGGAGCTTGCTTGTTGAGTGCACCGAAATTGGTTTCATGGTAGGACGAAGGCATCGGGCCGAAAATCCTGCAAGCAGGATGGTCAGCCGGTTTTTGCACCACTTGATGGAAGTTCCAACCGAGGTTGAAGAACCCTGTCGACTATCCCATAGGTACCCCAGATTACGGGTCCTATAAGATAACTTAACCTCTGTTGGATCGTAACATGGATCAACAAATGCCAACCCACGCACGCACGCACGCACGCTCGCATGCACGCACGCACGCACCCACCCAACCACCCACTCACTCACTCACTCACTCACTCACTCACACTTAAGATGAGTGGTCCGCGGAGCTGTGCTTCAGAGATGCACGGTGAGCATTAGCACTTTAAAATTAGTTACTGCATTACCAGACTAGGGCGCTCAAACCTCAACCTATGAAATGGCCCTGTGAAGAACGGCACGGTGAAAAAGTCCAGGAACGGTATTGTTCAAATCACTCAGGATTGAAAATTTGCGCAGGTACGTGCAGCTGATCAGGCTGTATATCTTGAGGCCGCCATAGAGAGCTTCGTTGGGCACAGCTCTATATGGGCCTCCTGTGCCCCCCTGCATGTGCACTGTACAAGGCAAGACGAAGAGGGTGGACCATTAGCTGGAAGAAAGTTGACATAGAGCCCATTAGCTGGGAGAAAGTTGACATAGAGTCCCTACTTAGATGAGCCGGGGGGTTGCTAAGCACTTAGAGAGTTTATGTTAGTTAGCATAGAGGTTACTATCCTCGCTAAAGGTTTGCTAAGTGGGTTAGCAAACCACTTAACATGGGTGCAAGTTAAGTGGGTAGCTAAGTGGTTAGCTAAGTGGTTAGCCTCAAAGATGGCTAAGTGCTAAGTGGTTAGCTAAGTGGTTGGCTAAGTGGTTAGCTGTCCCAAAGCTTAAAGAAAAACCTCAGCATACATATATTTTTTTGCACTTCACAGCTCTTGCAAGCTGCAGTGGTACCTAGCCTTCAATGATTTTATTCCAGGAACACCAAGCAAATCACTGCTTCCAATCAATGCACAAATTACATGCCCTTGGCACAAGACACCTGGTTGCCTGAATTTTCCCATGCTTGTCATGTACTTTGAAACCTGCTGCAGAGGTCAACAGCAACAAAGTAAAGCCTGGTCCCTCTAAGCTATTTGTATTGCCAAAAGGATGCATGAATGCCTCCTGCCAGGAACTTGGCATTGTTGAGGTGGGCAGAAAGCATGCAATCAATTCACTGCCACACATGGTTGATCTGCCATAGTTTTGGGCAAGCCACTGGGTTGCAATGACAAAGCATTCCAATGCAATAGGCGTGCCAGCTCATCACAAGTGAAAGTGTGCATGCAGAGTCCTTCACTTCATCATGTACACATTCCCCAACAAGAATTTGCAAACTGAAATGAAACATCTCTGAAGATGAATACCTGTAACAAAAAGGTGTTTGAAACCACCAAAAGGCCAACAGTCTAGCACAAAGTGCCAAACTGTTTCCACATACACTGCCAGTGCTGCTTTTCCCACAATGCACACAAGAAGGTCCCTCTCGAGACATCATTGGTCTCAAGTGTAATGGGATGATTGTCACTATGCAATTGCCTTTGGCAGCAGACCACATTGCTGCACATTTGACCATCCCAGTTGGTACAAACACTTTTTGGTCATCAGCCTTTTGCCATTTGGCAGAAACACTGCTTTCACTGTAGGTATCCAAATTGAATGTGTCAACAAACGTCCAGAGGTTGCCACAAATGTCAAAGTGGCAAAGAACCTCTGCAGCTTTCAAGCTTAGA
>CAXAMN010010657.1:176750-216656 GCA_963970005.1 Durusdinium trenchii | reverse complement strand
CCAGGAACGGGTTGAAGGAAAGTGGGAAAGATCGCTGGCAAAGGGGGTCGCGAACCACCTCATCAAGGCGCCGAGATATTCCAACAGGATCGCAACCAAGAATCAAATCATTGAAAGGGCGAAAGAAGTTATTGCCGAATGCACAAGGAGGGATGAGAACATCCGCTCAACGAACTTGTCAACGCCAAGAGGACAAAAGAGGAGCCGTGGAATGTGAGCATTGCCAGAACTTGTGAAAGCTTCAACAGTGTTGATGGAAACATCTTATGCCCTGCGTGTATGAACGTGACTCAAACATCTTCACACTGCGCTTACATTGCCATGGACGATTCTAAAGGTGCGGAATCAGAAACACCGTATCTACAGGCACCGTCATTGAGATTGATGATGATGACGAGGAAGCAGAGAAGAAGGACGATGTTGAGATGGAACAAGTGGATGATGATGACAAAGCCGAGCGAGACATCATCGACGAGGTGAAGATGGGCGAGGTCAAGAGTGCAATGCAAGCTCAAGTCATACCTGACGACGACGACGACGAGGAGGATAGCCCAGAACACATCGAAGACTTCATGAAAAAGAAAGATCTAGAGAGTCAAAAAGGGAAGAAGGCCACGAGCTGTTCACCCCATTCTTTCAGATAGAGTGGTCGTGGAAATCGAAGATCCAGAGAGCAAACACGACGATGAAGGAGTTGACGATGATGATCGAGATGATGAAGGACCAAAATCCTACCATCCAGAAGACCAACTCGCCAACCATGAACTCCCAAAATGGTGCAGATATCCAGAACCAATACCATTTGACTCTCAAGATGAAGCTGGATGCCAAGACACAGTCACAGGATCATCAGAACTCATGGATAGATATCTTGTTCGACGCATGGCCCAGATAATCAAGCCGATGCATACTTCGTATCATCAAACTAGTATTGCCAAATTCCGCGCTACCTTCGCAAGGAAGAGATTGGATGTCATGTCTGACTTCACCAATGGGGTACACAATGGGTTCAATGATGACGACATGCCCAACGACCCAACCGACCAACAAATGGAGGAATTTGCAGAATCACATGCTACGAGGAGAGCTGATGATTGGGAAACTTGCACTACAGACAAGAGAGCATTTGACCGTTGGCGTAGTGTGCTTGAGAAGGAACAATCCAGAAATTGGTGGACAAATATGAAGGCTATGGAAAACATGTCTTGGACAGCAGGTGGAAGCCTATTCAACCCAGTGTCGCTCCTGAGATCGAAAGACCTCCGTCTGAAGCAGCGTCACCAAGCCATCGTGCTCAAGCACAAGAACGAAAAGGAGACGGAAAGGAAAAGATCTATGGTCACGCCGGTCGACGAACATGGGAACAAACCAACAGATATGCTCGTGACTGGAAGCCAGTAGCTATGAACATGAACAGTTATGATGCAACATTCCGAGACGCCATATGGACACAATCAAGACATCGACGTGATCCGGGATATTGGGATGAACCATACTGGGACCCGAACAAGCTGGCGACAACCCGAAGAATCCGAAGAAGCTGGCGAGCATGGGACCAAGATCGTGAAGAAGAAGAACAATGTGAACATGGTGAACAGGACCATGAAAATGAGAATGATACCTGACAAGAACAAGGTCAGCGCACGATGCTTGACAGTAGACGTCGTAAGCGTATCTGCAAGTGAACTTTCTACAGATGAAAGGATGCAAAGCTCTTTCTACATCGTGGCGAAGAACTACTGAGTGGAATCTGAGCGAGGCAAACCTTCACTGTCGGTTTTCACAAATTAAGTTTGTATAGCCAAATGGACGAGGCGCACGCTGTATGTAAAAGACCGCTTAGTTCCAATAATAGTGATTTCGATAGGTCTCGCGGCAAAATATAGCGAACCACTGTACAGAGTCCACTACCCTTGAATTTCAAGTGTGACCACTGCTGATAGCATCAGTCACACGGGGGGTGTCAATAGCAGTGGGACGATAGCATACCTTGGCATAGCCTATGCATGTACAGCATACATTAGCGTGTCACGCCAACTCTTTGGCTCAAGACTCCCGTAGTTCAAGCGGAAAAGAAGTGCGCGCCATTGCTGACTACAAGGGAGAGGATAGTCTACTCATCCTTCCCGTTGAGCAGATTGAATTAATATCCACACGCATATTATATTATATATGTTTGTTGTTATGTATACATATTTTTCTGGGGTATCGTTTATTTTGAACTATTGATTGCTCCTGCAAAATGACCAGCCAGATGGCTTGATTTAAATTACGAAAGCCAGCCGATAGGCTAGGGTGGAGTTGTCGATGGGCGACAGAAGGGGGGGTGGTCGCACAGAGGGCAATTTGGGAGGCTGAGGGTGAGCCCAGAGCCTGGCGGGGAGCGAATAGAAAGGGCTGGCAGAATGGCAATGAACATGTATTCATTTATTGATTTTTGTGCGTTGGGATGCAAGCGACGTAAATGACGGCGATGAGTGCATCATTGGCATCATGAGGGGCTTAGGAGGCAATGTAAACAGTCTTCTAGCAGGGGTGGGAGTTCATGTCGATGATAGGACAGGGGGACAACCGGACGCGAAAGGGAGATGCGCGTGTTTGGTGGCTAGTTGAAAAGTCTTCGACCAGGGTGAAGGGGGGGCGCGCGTCTCTCAACACACTGTTGTCTTGTAGAAATGATGTGATCTGCGAGGAACAGAATGCTGTGTGGGGAAGTGTGATCCGTTGAGGGCAGCAGAGGAAACAGAATGCGGTGGGCCAGGGTGGAAGACAGGCATAGTGGAGGAGGACGCGGTAGGAAAAGAGGGATCGCAAGAAATCTATGAGTTGCTTGCGCATGCCCTTTCTATGGTGAAGACACCGGCACTTCTAAGGAGAGCGAAGGGGACACCGTGACGGGAAAAGAGTGAGATGAGCGTCTCCGAACCATCACTTTCTCCAGCCGATAGCCTCAAGCAACCTTTCCTTGATGTTACGCCCATGATCTTCGCAGTAGACTTCCGCCAGTCCGCTCTTGGCGGCGCACCATGACTCTGTCTACAAGACAAAAAAAACCGCGAAACCAGTTCCTTCGGGGTGCCCTTTTTCAGCTTGACAACGCCCTGGAACCACGAGAAAAAAGGGCGCCCTCCCCCGCCTAGACTAGGTATTCTTGCTGAAACACCCGCCAGCGTGGCTACCGTGTCGATTTCACCGCGTTACATTGCTACTCTGTGCTGGATGTTAGACACTCACTTGATCTTGGCTGTAACGTCGGACCACCATCTACACAGCAAGGATAACGATCAGCGCGCAAGCGCCCGTCAATTCCTTCGGGGTGCCTTTCGCAGCCTCGAAACAACCTTAAGTCAAATGACAAAGCACCCCCCCAAACCTATACAGTATCTTCCCAACAGCTGTAGACATCGCCGCCATGTCGACTTACCCCAATCAAGCGCACCAGGTTTATGAGTCCATAACCAAACCGCAGACAAGCAATGACTTCGGGGTTCCTTTTTTTGCTCTTCCAAACGCCCCTTCCTCCAAAAGAAAAAAGCCCCCCGCCCCCCCCGGCCCCGCCTTATGCTTCCCAACGCTTCCTCTGCGCTCTCGCGTTCACCCCCATTGACCATATTCATATTTCCTTGCGGAAGCTGGCTTTCATCCCCTCCCTTCTCAGGCCTAAATTCAATATACGTTTCACTCTTTGGCTTGTCATTGTATGCTCTCCCACATTTGGTCTCATTCATTTGGTTGTCCATTTTTGACAAATCTCTTATGGAGGCTTCTCCATAGCCAGCCCGTTAACCAGGTTTGCTTTTGGCTTGACATTTTCTAGGGGCGCCTTCACAAGTCATGCCAAAGTAATATATCTTTTGCCTGTCATTCTATAGACATAATGTCTCTGTAGGATGCCGGGCAAGTGACCCCAACCATCATTCAGGGAGGATGCTGGAAGCGACTTTGGTTGTCTCATCAGTTGATCATTGAAAGTTGACGGATGCTTCACTAGGGTAGAAAACATGCTGCAAAGTGGGCGGTGTGTGAAGCCCAACTCTTGCTTGCAAGTTGCATTGGGCTTCAATGCTGGGACAGCTGGCCAAACCATGCTCTCCCGTTGCTCATTGTCAGCCTTTGCTGTCAGTGGTTTGTTCCTAATTGAACAATATGTTGCTATGAAAGCACCCCAAGAGAGGATAAACGGAGATGAGGAGAGTAAGGATCCGACAAGAGCAACAAAATGTTTGAGCGCCTCATGATCACAAAAGTGTCAAGGGGCACACGGATGCCAAGAACATGGAGCTGTCTACTGCAGCCAATTAACTGGTTAGGCACCATATGTTTGTTCATCCTGACTGCGGAGCCCCAAAGCGAAGCGCGTAAAAAGGGCGCGCAATCTTGCCGTGCTTAATTAACACGTTGAGATTTCCTTGCCCAATTTTTTCTTGCGCTTGTATACTGTAGGTCGAACAAATGCGCGTAAACACGTTGGTTCAGAATTTTCACACCCGCTGGCTGCCTCCAACAATTGAAGCATGCCGCCAAAGAAGAAAGCAGAAGAGGACGGCTTAACAGTAAAGAAATAATTCAGGTGGAACCACCGCTGTGACGCAATCAAGAGTTTTGACGACATGAGGAGGCGATTGGCCCGTGGATGCTTGGAAGATGGTCCCGGGCATTGAAGGTGGGCCTGGTTGGAATGCCGCACCTCGCACTTCACATCATTGTGTTTGGTATTAACAAAAAGTTGTTAGAACTGCTTGGTCGGTCCTAAGTCTTGTTCATCATTAGGTCGAGTGCTGAACATACATGGTTTGTTTGTGCTGGAAAAGGTTTGCATTTCTCAGCTCAGGAATGTTGGCAAGAGCACTCTCTACAACACTTTGAGCCCCGGGGCAGCAGTAGCATGGTGACGTCAATGGTGCTATGAGCAGGCGTTCAAAAAATGCAACATGTTGCTGCAACAGGACGACACCGATTAACCCCAGACTTTGTTCAGTGTGCTGCGTTAACGCAAGGCAAATCACATCACTCCAAAACGGCAAATGTTTCTTGGCTTGGGGTACAGCTGTGAAAGGAGGGTTGCCAATGCGTGCCAAAGCGCGCCAATGCTTGAGCTGTTTGAATCTGACATACACCGGTGAAAACTAACATTTTTGCCAAAAAAGAATAGTTTCTTTTTGGCATATGTTAGTCTAGTTTCGGAGCGGACACCATTGAGACTAACCTAGGCCAATTTCAGATGTGCCATGGTGGGCCATACGGGTATTTGGCACGGTCCATGTTAGCCTCCACCGGGCTATGTTGACCTCTACCGGCGCGGTCTATGTTAGCCTGCGTTCAGTTTATAGTCACTACCAGGTAGGCCCTAGAGGTGTGTGGCATGGTCCATGTTAGCCTCCACCGGGCTATGTTGACCTCTACCGGCGCGGTCCATGTTAGTGTCAAAATCGATCATAGACTGAGAGTGGGAACGGTCCACGTTAGCGAGCGTCCAGAAATTGCCAAAAAAACGCTAATATCGTTTCCCAGGAAGTCACCGTTTCCAGTGGGCCATGTTAAAGCGCACTTGAAATTGAGTTCTGGTCTATGTTGTTTTTCCTCGGAGTATGTACATTATACATGACTGCTGCGTCAATCAAGGTGCCTTTTTGCACAATTGATCCCACAGAGACGCGGGCTTTCTTGGAGGATGAGCGCTTCGACTGGCTTGTCGCGCAACATAAACCCAAGAGTGAAGTAAAGGCGCTGCAGTGAGTGAAGCAGGATGCGGAGGTTGAAATGAAAAGGTGAGAAGCGAAAAACATAGAAAGAAGATGAGAGAAAGTAGGTGGAGAGGATATTTGTAAGACTTCAATTGACTTCGAGCAAAGTAGCAAAGCCTCATAATGTAGAGTTGTGTCATTATATGTCATTATTAGTCTTTCCACTAAATTCAGACCTTGGAGGCCTTTGTGACCGTAGTGGACATAGCTGGGCTCATATCTGGCGCTCACAAAGGCACTTTTTGGTGAGTGAAAAGCGATGTTTTCTTCAAGATGCAATATGTTTGTTTGCTTTGGGCAGGCTTGCTCATTTGCACAATAGCTTCTAGTTGATCTCGACTGTCTCAGATGTTATGGTGTTGATAGTTGATAGATGTTTTGCTAGCATGGACCAACAAATCAGCATCCCACAGTTTCACCCACTTTGGCCGTACACCTTGTGAAAGTAGAGAGGACAAGTCTCACGGAGAGTCTCCACTGTAAATGCAAAGCGAGGCTGTAGACCATGGGCGCGACACATCCAGAAACAAACAGACAGACAGAGAGAGAGAGAGAGAGAGAGCGCGAGGGGAGAGCGGAGAGGAGAGAGAGGAGGTGCGTCAAGATAAGTATTTGCGGGCATCGACCAAGCCCCGAAAAAGACATATGGGCACACACACAATGCTTCATGTGACCCTTGCCTGTGCCTTCAGAGCACCAACCTTGAACAAGGATAGTCCGACTTTGGCAAAGTTAGGGCGGGCTGTGGTGCAATGCAGGAGCCCACCAACAAGCTTTTGATTTCCCACTCCAAGCTGCGATGTGGAAACATGCAATCGCATGAAATCAAAGCTCAATGTCAAGCGAATGTTCCAATTTGTTTGGATCAACGCCTGCATGAGCCATCAGAGTGTCCCATTGGGACGGCTGCGCAGCGGCTAGACAATCTAGAAGAGAGAGAGAGAGAGAGAGAGCTAGACTGCAGAGGGAGAGGAGGGGAAACGCAGAGCCGAAGACATCCCTGTCACATGTTTTGGCGATTGGTGAGGCGAAGGGTTGGGCAACGCATTCCTCTCTCACATCCAATCAGTGGAAACCTGACGGCAAGAGCTTTCAGCAAAGGTTCCTCACAATTGGTGTGAAGAGCTTTATGCTGAAATCTATGTATAGTTACATATACTGTAAGTATTTCTGCCAAGTCACCTGGAGCGAGCACAGGACGGCATATGCCACGTCATGAGAGCCTTTGAAGATGATGATGTCATCCACGCAGAAGACACAGTGGACCCCGTCTTTTTGCTGAATTTCGCACAAGCAGTACATAGAATTAACACTTGAGAATCCTAAACGAAGCATGCCAGATGTGCGTGCATTTGCAGTTTTTGTGCAAGTTCTGGCGTTAGATTGTGATGTTTTTTGGCATTACAATGCATTACATGCGTAGCATTGATTTCTGGAAACGCAAAGAAAAGGTTGCATCGGCCATGGTGTATTGATCGGCGCTGTCACTACAGGTTCGGGACATCAACACAATTTGTGCAGAACTGCGATTGAAAGACATTTCCTACATGAAGGGCAAGGCGGGGCAAGGCAACGTTCGGATGCACGTAACTCTGTAACTCTTAAGAAGTTCCTTTAAACGCCCAATTAATTATAACTTACTAGCTTTTACTGTAAAAGTGTCTTGTTGCAGCCTCAAGTGGAAAACAATTTGGCAGGTTGAATTCCACAAGAAAGGCCATGCAGCTGCAAGGACCAAGTCACCAGCGCATCTTAAGACGCTTGTTTTGCCTTTCTATTGGTTCGGCTTCGCCTTGTGTAGGGAACGATTGCGCGGGATGATTGCTGGGAACTTACGACTCAGGAAGTGGGAGGAGGAACTGGAATGCATGGAAAAGATCATTGCCTGGCTAGAGGAGGGAAAGGACGCCGTGAAGTCCGCATTCAGTCTTAAAAGTCAGGTTTCAATCCTTTCACAAGTGTCACATCTCAAAGTTGTTCGTTACGAAAGCCAGCCGATAGGCTAGGCTGAAGTGCTTCATGGGCAAACGAAGTGAGTATTAGGGGGTGTGGCGGGGATGGTTGCGGGCGGGTAGGGTGAACCCAGAGCCTGGTGGGGGAGCGCGGAGAAAGTGGGGTGGCCAAAACGCAGTCGAAATGCAACTTTATGAGGGCCTTGGTGATGCGAGCGATGCCAAAAAGGTGGAACAGCTCATTGATAGCTTCGCAAAGTGGCCAGGACACCACTCAAGTGGACGACAGTCTCTGTGAATCTTCCCTGTTGTTGGTATCTTGTGTACAGCCGAGTTCTGTCCACGGTACATTCTGCTGCCATTTGGGTTTACAGGGCCCTTGAGCTTTCCCGCGCTTACGCCTGCGTGAAAACGCCGTTGGACGTCGCGGTCGGGGCCAATTTCATATTGGTAATTCGTGTTCCGTCCCACTGCATCCAGATGCCCATAAATCCGCCGATCCAGGATTCGTTCGTGCATTCGTGCCGAGGATTTGCAACCAAGTGTTCTTGAAATTGCCCGTTGAGGCCTGACAGACAGGAAATGTCGGTCGCAGGACTTCACTTTAACCCCGACAAGAATTCAGCAGGCGGTACTCAGTTGGAGACCAAATCTGGCTCGTACACCTACTATGGTGATGCCGCATCGTTTCATGACTGCGAATTTCGCCCAGGCCTTCGCATTCGCTTGTGGAAAGAAGGCAGCAAACGCAAGAGCAATTCCAGAAAGAGTGCTCCAGCGACAACGCCAAAGAGGAGTGACATGCCCAATGGAGGTACCGAAGAGGACGCTGAGCTCCCAGGTTTCCCTCCTGTCGAACCAGAAGAAGAAGAGGAAGTAGTCATCACCAAGCCAGACATCAGCACACTCGTGAACAAGATCCTCGAAGGTTTGCGTGGAGATGCCTTTTTGCTTGCCAGGGACGTCGGTCTTGATGCCCTCACCAGTGAGGAAGGATTGGAAGACCTATTGCAAAAGATGAAGGCTTTCGTATTCCCACGTGCCAATTATCAGAGGCGAAGGAGTTGTTCCGCGCTGGCCAGAGGCCCTTTGTCTCGCCAATCTGGAGAGTCCATGCTGTCGTACACCAACCGACGCAAGCGTTGGTGGTCCGTGCTGCAGGAATTGGATTCGACCATGATTCTGAGTGACAGTCTTCGTGCCGAACTGTTGCTCGGTTTGTCGCGCCAGGAGATCCTTGTGACCAAAGCATACGCCACTCCCAAGAACGAACTTCGAAGGATATTGCAAGGTTCTCGTTGACCAGGAGTTCACCTCAGAGAAGGTGGCAAGATATGGCAAGGCCGCTCTTCATGTTTGGGAAGGGCAAGAGCTTTTCGAACCATTCAGGAAAAGGCAAATCATTTCGTTCTGCGTATGTCTCATACCCTGAAGTGGATGAGCATTCGTCGTCAACATGGGAAACCATGGAAGAAACATTGAGACCAACTTCGATGAAGGCGACTCCCACGCCTGGTTGGGAGATGGATTTGATGAAGAGGAAGAAGTGCAGGAGCAAGAGTTCGATTACCTTGAAGATGAAGAAGAAGCAATTGCTTTGAACGCAATGTTGGACCTCGAAGAGGCCGACGACCGCCAAGCAGGAGAAGCCATCCAGCTTCAGCTCGCTGCATTCAATGCATTCGGCAAAGCCAAAGGCAAAGGTAAAGGTTTTGGCAAGAAAGGATTCAAAGGTAAAGGCAAAGGCAAGGTTGTCCGCAACCAGATGAGCGTTGAACAACGCCGGCCAAGTCAAATTGTCTTCGCTGTGGAGGCATGGGACATTGGGCCGGTGTCCCTGGTTGCAAGCTTGCGAACAAGCCACAACCCCCGAAGCCTACTGCCAACCTAGCCTACATGAGAGTGAATCATCAGATGATGAAGAAGGGTTTGTTTATGTAGGTGCAGCCACATCTACTGAGCAGACCAATGCAGCCATGATCGATGGCATTTCGACCAGGAGCATCCGGTAAGGGTTCACTTCCCCGTCTGTTGCAGGCACAGTCGTCCATGGTTCGTGCAAACGATGCCACATCGTCCGACTCAGGCACCCGAGTGACTCCGTCGTCGGTCGAGCGCCCCATGGGATTCGACAATGTGTTTCAGATTGGACAGTTCAAGGGGAAGACCTATTGGGATGTTCTGCATCGACAACCCCAATTCTATGTATGGGCAAAGACGGAAGGTTCTCGTGTTCCCGGAATTCAGCAGTATGTGCAATGGGTTGACCAGTTCTTTGAGTTCACTTACATAATCTGTTTTTTATAACATGTTAAGTAGAATTAACCAACTTATCACGAAACTATTAAATATAACTATATAGTTAGCCAGAGTTAACAAGTCACTTTTGAAAAGTAAATGTACAGAACATAAGCTTTGGAAAGAACAAAAATATAGTTACCAGCTGCTTGATTTTAGCTGGTGGCTCTTATTTACATCGAGTAAAATCACATGGTGTTGAAAAATGCTTCTTTTGATGGAAATGCCACATGGCAAGCCTATTAACTGTTCATATCAAAATGTTCCAATAACCTATACCAACCCATCCTACATGAACACTTTGCTGGGTTTGATGAAATGCCAAGCCAATCGACTGTTGCATTGCCACTTTTCACGCATTCACTGGCCTGATGAAATGCCGTGGAGCCAGTTTTGGCGCTTAGAAATACAAAACCAGCCAGCGCATGGACTCTGCTTAGGATCCTTTTCTCCAGCATTTGGGAATAGATTGGGTAAGGCAGAAGCGCCTTGGCTGTGCCTGTGCTTTTGTGGCAAATCACAGGCATAATTATAATGATGTCTGCCGTGGGTACAACCCCCAAGTTGTGGTCCAGCACTTGGCAAATTGCACATTGCTTATGTGGAATCCATTCTTTGACCAGCCAAGACTTCACCAAGGTAGTGGCAAGATCATGCAACAGGAAATGCAATTGGATTTCTGCAATCCCCATGGACTCACCTGCCTGGTAAATGACAATGTCATCCTTGAAGCAACTCATATGGTTCACTTTGGCACACGGGCCTCGTTTGGCCTCTCCAATTGGCTCACCAATCAGATTAGATAAAGTTTGCAAACTTTTCTTGGAAGCTGAGATGGGGTCAACCAAATGCACACCATCTTTGAACAACTGTGGCTGGTCCAAGTGGCAGATCTCCTTGGCAAGAGCTTGCTCCAAGAGATTGGTTTCAACATTCTTCTTGTTTTGCAAACTAGTGGCCAATTGGCCGATTGGCTTGTGCTTTCTTTCATTGGCAAAGCATGATGGGAGAAAGCCACATCTTTGCTGTGTATCTGGCATATGGAGCAGCCAATGCCATTTCTTTATCAATGACACTTCTGGGAAGGCAGTCTGGAATCACTGTATGGCCAGCTCTACGGCTGGCAATAAAGTGCCTTTGCTGATGATGCCAGCAAGGTTTCCATCATGGACCTGGTCAATGAGAGATGCCATTGCCAGCAAAGCCTGGCAAGCTGGAGCTTGGAGGCCATTGGGCAATGCCACGTCGTAAACAAACTGGCGCACAATTGGGTATATGGCTAAACACTCTGAAGCTTGGACTGAAATCTTTTGATTGTTTTTGTGGCTTGTCATCTTCTTCTTGGAGAAATAGGTTCCAACATGCTTGCACTTCCAAGCTCTTGGGAAAACCCAAAACTGGAAGTAAGTCTCCAAGCCAGACCACACTTGGAAACCTTCTTCCATGGCACACAGAGAATGGTATAACACAATGGGTGCAGTTCCCTGCAATGTGCCATGCATGCAATCATGTGCAAACTGGCTGCGTGGCCTCACTTGGCCCATGGATTCCAAGTCTGGGTCGAGCAGCAAAGCCTTGGAGCGGTGGTTCCAGCCTGTGGCCTGCTGCCACATGTCAAATTCTGCTTTGGTGCACTTGGTCTTTTTGGAATCCAATTTGGCATATGACTGGGGAACCTCTGCATCACTGGTCAACACCAACTGGCTGTACTTTGTGATGTTGCAGTGCATCTGGTCCTCTGTGGTGCCACTGGCTTGAACATTGGCACATACCATCAGCTAACAGCAAGGAGAAGGTGATTTGGAGCCTGATATCTTGGCATTGTGGGCCTTTCAACAAAAAGCCAGTGGGTGGATGAATCATCTCATGGCAAAAAATGCTTCTAAGCAGAGCAGTGGTGATTTGGCCAACACCAGCTTCCACAGCTGATACATTGCTTGATCTGACCAAAGCTATGGTGAGCCAACTGTCTGTGGGAGGTGCTGACCAAATTGGAGGAAACTGGCATACCATGCCCAGCTCTTCCTCTTTGCCCTGCCCAACACATTTCCAGGCACCAACTCGTCCAAGTATACAACTAAAGACCATGGCTTGCTGGTCGAAGATGAAATCATCAAAATAGTTCAGTTCAGAAAATTCTGAACTTAACTCTTAAATTTTTAAAGTTAAGTTCAGAATTCGGAACTGAACTCTTAAATTTTTAAAGTTATAACGACGGCAGAATAGATAGAAGTGCAAAAAAGTCAAAAACCAGGGTCTATAGCCGACCGAGCTTTTGACATTTCTATCTTTGGTATCTGCCTGTAAAACACAGGGCAAGTGACTTATTTAACAAAAGACCGCCCGACCGAGCACCCAAAACACTTCTATCTTTGAGATTTCAAGTGAGTATACATGCCACAAACAAAAAACTTCAATCATTTCCCTCCACAAGTTGTCTGACAGGCCATCCGGCATTTTCTCCCTAAAGCTGGAAACTTGGGCATACCACTTGCAATGTGTGATGTGCTCCTTCAAGGTCATGTTCTGGAGGCATTCCACGCTCAAAGCCGTGGTCGGATCGTTTCCACTTGGCTTTTCCCAAAGCGAATCCAAGAGCTGAGCCTTGGCTAAAGCCTTGGGAGTTGGTGAGACCGCACCTGCCAAAGAGTCACGCTGTGGCTGACTACACGATGGTCCGGCGACTTCCTCAGTGTGCACATCTGCAGCTTCAGACACTTCAGCCGTGTCCCTATAGGCGTTGGCAAGAAAATTTTGGACACCTTCCTTGGTCACAGCTCCGTATTTGATCTCACGCTCCTTCTTTTCATCTGCCCAGGAAACACGTTTTTCATTTCCGTGTGTTGCAGCAGCCTTCCTCGTGAGACTTTTGCGAGCAACACGCTGGCAAAACAAAGACCACAAGTTTCCTGTTTTGACATCTTCTACCTGGACTGACCAATTGTCACAGGAGTTTATCTTTACACTGTCCTCTTGGGTCGTGAAGGACATTTGCCGATCTTCCAGAACATTCCACAAGGTGCCAATCTGGTTCCTCTGCAAACAAAGGCGCCGCTGTGGCTGGCTGCACCTCAGCTGGCGCCTCACTGGCAGCGGCATCCACCTCCATCAATGCCCCTGAAGACGGATCTGATGGTGGCAGAGATGACTCAATTTGCTTGGGTTCAAGAGTTTCCGCCCAAGATTCATCCCCCTCCGCCCAAGATTCATCCCACACTTCTTCGTCCTGATGGGTTGGTCGAAGGTCCGTAAACCAGCTCCAGGCGTCGGAGCCTGAAGGATCCTCAAGCGGTTCACCATCCAAATTCTGACCATCCCAGCTGGAGTCGTAAGACGTGTCCGCAGCGGTCACAGGCGATATTGTCAAAGCCTTGCATGTAGAGTTAACTTTTAGGGTCCAAAAATATATTGCGACCAATTGCTGGCGCAAGTTAATGCCCATAGAAAATATTGCAGAGATGCCGGGTTGGTTTGAATCATGCATCGTTTCTTAAGTACACACACACACATATATATATATATATATTTATGCCAAAGGAACATCAGGATCCAAAGTCTTGCCATTTGGTTTCTCCTGCAAGCGAGCCATTGTAAGAATTCGGTTAAACTAAAACTTTTACTGTACTCGTTGTTTGTTTTCCTGCCTGTCTTGGTTGGATTGAAGAAGCAGGGTTTTGAACCAGTGACGCGAACACCGGTCCTCCCCCAAACGCAGAGTTGCTTCGGAATCACCTTTTGGCAAAGGAGGTGCCTCACGGAAAACAAGAAAGTATTGAAAGTTGTTCAAAAATCGGGAAAAGAGTGAGCGCCAGCGCCATCACAGTGTGTTTTTTCTGAGGTGATCTGCCTTCAGCTGTTGCGATAGCTCATAGTCATGCTGGCCTCTGTATTGAGAATCTCGGTCCTGGCAGACGGGCAGCGAGTGGAGTGGGGTCGCAGTTGTTTTTGCTCACATACTTCTCAACTTCACTTCAAACATGTTTTTATTTGCGATCGTCCTGAAAGAAGACATCATACTCTAGCGTATCCATGTCGTCCACAGACATCGAGGAAGTCCGGCGCCAGAAGTTGCGCCTCCCCTTTTGGGTAAGGCCCTGTATTTTTTTGGTTTGCTCTTCGAGCCAGACACGCCATGTGAAGCCAGCAACCATGGGAACTGACAACTGGTATTTTTCCATCATCCAAGAAACCGATTTCTTGATCAATTTCTTCGTCCAGAATCGGCGACACTGAAGACCAAGACCCGCAGCGTCAGAACGAAAGGATTCAAAAGATTCCCTGGTGCGCCGGACCTTTAGGTTGTCATTTCGAAGGATCTCACCTGTTCTGGACAGGTACTCACCTCCATCATCCCTCACAAAGTGCCTGTAGAGGCTACTAGCTATCAAATCTATCTCACTTTGCCGGTCCATGTTTGAGCCGCTCACACCTGAGGATTGGGTGCGCCAATCGTCAGCTGCAGCGGTGGATCTCAACTACCGCCGTGAAAAAATGCGACGAGTTCCGGGGCCGATCCGATCCATACGTCCATGTGCACACTAGTATATATACGCACAGCATGTCCCTGCAACAATGGGCCCCCCTACAGTAGATGGACCAAATATTCAAACCCATGTGTCAATAACTGTCGCCAATCCCTGACCCCCAAAGGTCAATGTTGAACATAAATTGATTGAATTTGCGTTTCCAGGGTTTGATTTGTTTCGTCCATTCGCCGAAACATTCTTGCAAGACCTCTAACATTGAGCTTTGGGGTAGGAGGGGTCCTCGTGGTTGAAAGGGTTTGAATATTTCGTCCATCTACGGTAGTTAAAGCACTTGTAACTTACTTGGTGAAGTTACAAATTACTTAAAACTAAGTTAGCTGGAGGGCTTCGTAAGTAAGATGTAACTTAAATGTAACTATTTTTAAGTTCTATAAGTTCTAATTGGTGATTTTTGCTGTTCAAAAACTATGTTTTTCAGGTTTCCCAGTAGCAAGGCCCAAATCGAAGGACATCGAAAAACTATGCTTTTTTACCTGGAAAAGCGCTGCTGTTGCAAGGTTTTTTAATGTAGAACACTCACCGCGCCGCTTTGCTGAAGAAAAGCAAAAAGCAAAACAAAAAGACAAACAATGCGTTTCGAATTTCTTCGGTGGACCACCACCCCGCTAAAAGAAAAACACTTTCTACTTTAAACCATCAAAACGCATGAGAAAAACAGAACACACACACAATGACCTACATCTGTGTGTTAGGAACACGCTGGGCGGTGGTCCGTCCAAAAAATTGAAGGCGGTGGTCCGTCCAAAAAATTGAAGGAGGTGGTCCGTCCAAAAAAGTTGATAGCGGTGGTCCGTCCAAAAATTTTGATGGCGGTGGTCCGTGCAAAAAGTTGTGGCCGGTGCCCCAAAAACGCGGTGCACCCTGATGAACAAGAGGGTATATGTACAGTAGATGTACGGTAATGTACGGTAGATGTACGGTAATGTACGGTAGATGTACGGGAATGTACGGTAATGTACCGTAGATGTACGGGAATGTACGGTCATGTACGGTAGATGTACGGTAGATGCGCCGTACATCTACCGTACATCTACCGTACATTACCGTACATTCCCGTACATCTACCATACATTACCGTACATCTACTGTACATATAGCCTCTTGTTCATCAGGTTACATCAGATCTTTTGAGGGACTGTGTGTGTGTGCGTCTTGCGATGCGTCACGGACAGGCAAGGATCTACTCCTCAATTTTGGGGCGTGATCCAGCTTAATGGCTTCTAGTTGTTCCATGGCCTACATAATGGATTTGTTGCACTATATTCTACTACGTGTGCGTGTTGCATGTTTACGTGTTTCTGTGTGCAAAGTACTACTCTGTCATACGGGTGGACAACCACCCCACAAATTATTCACGACTAAAACATAAAAAACAATCGCGCCCATAAAAACAGCAAAAATGTTTCCAAAACAACACAAAATACAACGATTTGCTAATCAGTCTCAGTTCTACACAAAAGTACACAAAAAAAAACATTAAAAAACGCTTCTCTGCAAACCCGTCCGCCAAAAAACATAGTTTTTTCAATGCGAAAACCTAAGTTCCCTAAGTAAGTTGTAAGTGATTTAGCACTAATTTAGCACCCTCCAACATAAACTAGGATAACTTACTTATATATATCGAAAGTAATTTGCAACTGCAACGTAAATACCACCAAGAACTTAGAACACTTCACAATCTTAGACCAGCTTACAACATCAGTTAACCCATGTTATAACATATGTTACGGCACTTTACAAGTTCTCCAACTAGGGGGGCCCATTGCTGCGCCAAACAAACAACATACCCTGAACAAAAACTGTTGAGAGCTGTGTACTTTTACATCGCACACCCCACCACAAACTGCCACGGATATGAAAAAACTAATCCTTTCCCTGCAAGTATTAATGCCTTAGTCTTGTCTATACGAAATCTGTCTTAACAAAAGCAACTTCGAAAGGGATTGAAGAATGAGTGTCCAGAAGTTCTTATTTAACCATGTTTGGCCACTGTGCAAAAACCACAACGCCAGTCCATCTTTCAAAAACAGTGGTCTTAAATAAGGTGGGAAGCTCTGTCAAACGCAGCGACGCGCGTGAAAGCAAGCAGCTGTTTTACCAGGCCTGAGCCAAACACGTCAGTCATGTCCATACAGCTTGCATTTGGAAAGGCAACTTTTTCATGTGTCCAGTTTTTGGCATGAAGCTGCGACGGGCATATGGGCATACATTAATTGCTCAGGGAGCCATGCTGTATGAGTATCCTTGCGGCGCGTTTTGCTCTTTGAGTACCGTCAGCAATTTGGGTACCATTAGCACGTCCTGGTAGATTTGCCGAAGTAGAGAAGTTTCACTACCTTGAACGCAGAACGCACTGCGGTACTACTTGTAGAAATTCCTGTTTAGATGGCAGATTGCACATACATCCCGGACAGACTCGAAGAACAGGTTGGGTGTAAATTTTCCCTGTTGTTGGTATTTTGTGTACAGCCGAGTTCTGTCCATGGCACATTCTGCTGCCATTTGGGTTTGCAGGGCCCTTGAGCTTTCCCGCGCTTACGCCTGCGTGAAAACGCCGTTGAACGTCGCGGTCGGGACCAATTTCATAGTCTGTTTAGTTGCGCCCCCAGCAAACATGGACGCGGTCAGCTGTAAAGACGGCAACCTGCAAGAAGGCTTGTTGCCGCTATAAAGGCCTCAGCGACTCAGCGAAGAAGGCAATGTGTTTTGGGACTGCCCCGCCGTAGAGTTGACGTGGTCGACGAGAGGTTGCGCCGAAACGAATCGACGCTGACGGGTTCAGTGAAAAGGGCATGTGTGGCGGTGCCCTGTGTGTGATCGTTTTGTCAAGGCTTTGGGGAAGGAAAAAGGCACGAGCAAAGGAGTGCTATCTAGCTAGGTCCGGCCACGCTGCTGTAAAGAAAATACGTTGACAGACTCTGTTTGGGGCTGGTTACTGGTTTGAAGTAAAGACTTTGCGAATGTTTGTTTTGCTGTAAAGACGAAGTGCCTCTGCAAGCCGAGCACATAAAAGATTGCATCGACGGCATTCTGCAAGATGTACCTTTCAGTACGGAGTTGAGATTATACTTGGCCTAGCCATGTTGGCAAACGACATGGCCTCACATGGCAATGACTGCCACGTGCAACCAGCAAGTGCGGCAGATTCAAAAATGCATTGTTTGACTTCATTCTAACAACCATTATATATATAACTATAGAGTTCTCAGTGTCTACGACGAGGGATGGTTTTTGTCTCCTCCCTTCTCATGTTTTGTGCCACCAAGTCGGGGGAGAGAGCATCGTAACTTACAGACAAATTCATCTTGAGCACGGATGATGATTAGGTGCGTCATTTTTGAGAATATCAATGCATTTAGCTGGCAGGGTTTGTTCAGGAATGTTCAGGATCCCGACGGGAAGCCCATTGATTGGGACGAGGGAATATGCTTTTGTTTGGAATTGCACTGCCAGACGTGGCAAGAATAATTCTTGATGACATCGTTGAACTAGTAGGTATACAAGCCTTTGCATTATGCAGCCAGTGAGACCCAAAGGTAAAAATGCATTTCTAAACGTGTTATTGCAGGACGTCAAGCTTCTTGCTTGCAGTAGTCAGCTCCTGCCAGAGAGACATTCACATAGAGCGTCCATTTATATGTGTTGAAATTGATTGTGTGCATCGACTAGGAATGGCATGGACCAGTGGACGACCAAAGATGCTTGGCGTTTTTGAAGCGGTCGGGTGTGCTTTTGGCTGTAGGCTAAGCAAGGTTTGACCTGCAACCAATCCGTGGATGCGTTGGGTCTCATTGACGATTTGCCGGGTTGTGGGTCCTTTAGTGCTGCCTCAACTGCTTTCAGCTCCGTCCATGTCCATGTCCAAGCCCTTGCACGTTCCCTTCCAACTGTGTTCATTCCTTCCGCTGCCGTTGCCTGTCTACAACATCCTTGCAACTCTCAGAGCGGCGCAATTTTCTCCACTCCCCTCAGCTGCTTTCGTGTCCTTTCATTCATACTCACATTCGAATTGCTTGACATATATTGGGAGGATTGCTTAGAAATTAGAAATCAATACGACGTAATACGACTATACCAGCAGCATGCCGAATGTACAACAAGCATCAACGAGCATTGTTTCGAAAGCCAGCCGGCTGAAGTTCCATATCTGCCAAGGAAGTGGGCTTTGCGGGTCGCGCCGAAAATTTTGTGGGAATTCACTGGTGTCTCTGGTGCGCGCCGGAGTGTTTGTTTTTGTTGAGCAGTCGGTGACGCTGGTGACCCAAGCTCTTGGGGATCTCTTTTTCCCAGGAGCGTTTCCGAAAGGATTCCTCACAGAAAGGGTTGCCATATTGTTGCCACTAGTGCACTTGCCCCTCTAAATCTGCAAGCAGCAGACTTTGCTTCTAGACTGCTGTTTGACATGTGCTTGTATTACAGGTGTTGTTCTAGACTTGTATGCACACCTTCGGTGCCTCTGTACACTTTCATTTGCAAAAATCAACAATCAACTTAGCCACCAAGTGGGTTGCTGCTGGCCAAGTGGAAATGTTTGGCTGGATGCTACCATTGCCTCTCTGACTTTCACCAAAGGTGCTGCAGGAGAGAGCACTTGTCTCACCCCATCAGCATTGTCTTCGGACATGCGAAAATTTCAAGGCCATCCCTGCCATTGCGCCCAACAAAGGCACAGCCATTATAGGCATGGCCCCAACATAGCCAATAAAGGCAGAGCCAATACAGGCCAGGATGAGGCCAGGTAGCTTATTGATTTGGATTGCTATGCTGGCTTGCAGCCCAACCTGCACTGCGGCAGTGAGCCAACCTTGAAGTTTCACAGCCAGAAAATCTTCGCCATTATTCCCCACATCTTAGTGTGGGGTTCTTCTTTTCTAAGTCTCACTCCGCCTCTTCCCGGCGCCTCCTCCCGCCCCTCCGCTCCTCCGCTCCTCCCACACACCACTCATCTCACACACCACTCATCACACACCACTCATCTCACACACCACTCATCTCACACACCACTCATCACACACCACTCCTCTCACACCACTCATCTTACACTACTCATCTCACACCACTCATCACACACACCACTCATCTCACACCACTCATCACACACCACTCACCACACACTACTCATCTCACACCACTCATCACACACACCACTCATCACACACCACTCATCACACACCACTCCATCTCACACTGGTGGTTGCTTGGTCGGCTCAATGGCAGTAGATCTGGCTCCGTTAGAGGGTCTGGTGGTTGCTTGGTCGGCTCTGGTCGGGTGTGGGCGCCGGCGACGCTGTTCCATGGTAAATCGCAGTAGATCTGACTCCGTTAGAGGGTCTGGTGGTTGCTTGGTCGGCTCTGGTCGGGTGTGGGCGCCGGCGACGCTGTTCCATTGTAAATCGCAGTAGATCTGGCTCCGTTAGAGGGTCTGGTGGTTGCTTGGTCGGCTCTGGTCGGGTGTGGGCGCCGGCGACGTTGTTCCATTGTACATCGCAGTAGATCTGGCTCCGTTAGAGGGTCTGGTGGTTGCTTGGTCGGCTCTGGCCCGGTGTGGGCGCCGGCGACGCTGTTCCATTGTAAATCGCAGTAGATCTGGCTCTGTTAGAGGGTCTGGTGGTTGCTTGGTCGGCTCTGGTCGGGTGTGGGCGCCGGCGACGTTGTTCCATTGTAAATCGCAGTATATAGATCTGGCTCCGTTAGAGGGTCTGGTGGTTGCTTGGTCGGCTCTGGTCGGGTGTGGGCGCCGGCGACTGTGTAGTACAACTTTAGTACGCGGAGTAGCTGTGGAGCTGGAAGCTGAGAACTGGCGAGTTTCTAGTACAACTTTAGTACGCGGAGCAATCTGTGGAGCTGGAAGCTGAGAACTGGCGACTTTGTAGTACAACTTTAGTACGCGGACTAGCTGGGGAGCTGGAAGATGAGAACTGGCGACTTGGTAGTACAACTTTAGTACGCGGAGTTGCTTGGCCCCGGGAAGATGAGAACTGGCGACTTGGTAGTACAACTGTAGTACGCGGAGCAATCCGTGAGCTGGAAGCTGAGAACTGGCGACTTTGTAGTACAACCTTAGTACGCGGAGCAATCTGTGGAGCTGGAAGCTGAGAACTGGCGACTTTGTAGTATAACTTTCGTACATTATGCCCCGTATTGCGGACGTGCGACAACCGCTGGTGTTGTTGGCTAGTTGTGGCTGCGCACACCTGTGTGCACAATACCTCGTACATCCGTCGTGCACATCACTCTCTTACACCTTCTCTCCCACCCCTCTGTTGTCGGAAGCTGATATCACTTCCTGACAAGGCCGTGTTGTAGAAGCTATTGAGACTCTGACTGCTTTGTGCTTTAGAAACTTAAGATTCGTAAAGATTCATATGTGGGGTTATCCGGTCCTTTAATGTATGATTTTCCTCTTCATTTCTTCGCTGTTAAGGATGTATTAAACTAGTTAACCAACTTAGTTAAATGGTTAGCCAACTGCTTAATAATTCAAGTAATACATGGTTACATAACTTCTTACTTAATTGGTTATAAATGGTTAATTAAACTACATAACTATCATATAACCGGTAACCGGTCCATCTAAGCAGGGGTCGGATGTACTCCCTGAGGTCGCTGGGTCGCCGCAGCTGTGCCGGTGTCTCCAAGGGGTCGGATGCACGCCCTGAGGTCGCTGGGTCGCCGCAGCTGTGCCAGTGTGATTTGCGTGGCAGGTGCGGTACTTGGTGCTGTCCAAGGGGTCGGACGTACGCCCTGAGGTCGCTGGGTCGCCGCAGCTGTGCCGGTGTGATTTGCGTGGCAGGCGCGGTCCTTGGTGCTCTCCAAGGGAGCGGCAGGTTTGCGGGTCTGAGTTGCGTGGCAGGCGCGGGACGCTCTGCCGGTGTCTCTTCTGTGCTCGTGTCCCTTCCCCACATTTGGCGTGTGAGGTTTTTGTTTTTAGTGTTGTATCCGCTCCTTCCCCCTCCTCCTCCTCCCGCCTCCCGCTTGCCACCAACCAATTGTCATCAACCAATTGTCATCAGCCAATTACTACCCACCAACTGTCACCAACCAATTGCCACCCAATTGCCACCAACCCATTGCCACCAAGAAACTGCCACCAACCAATTGCCACCAACAAATTTCCACCCACGAACTGCCACCAACCAACTGCCACCAACAAACTGCTACCAACCAAGTTGTCACCCACCGACCACCAATTGTCCGCTCCTGTGTTTGCGAAGTTGTTATCATGTGGGGTTATCCGAACATGGGCCATATCGTACAAAGTCCGCACGTCATACTTTTTGGGTGCGTTTCCTGGGTCCTAGCCATAAGGCCTGTAAGGGTTCATTGTTGATGATGTTCGTCCAATTGCTGGAGTTCTTGCTGCGACTTGTGCCAGTTTTTTGAGGCTTTGAATCTGTTCACCTACTTGCGACACAATCCGCCAAAGCTTCAAGTAAACTAGTCTTTGCATTGGGTATGCAAAATGAAACATTCTTTATGGTGCTTGCCAAACATTGGCCTCCGTGACGGGAGGTCGAAGGCCATTCAGAACTGATACCCGTCGCAAGAAGGACATCGAGTTCTTGAATGACTACGGTTTGTTGACTGCCAAGCCTTGCATGTATGCAGTCAATATGAACAAGTCGTCGGCTCAGTTTCGGCTTAATCTTTGTTACTGGGAAATGGGAAACTCCGCAAATGACTCTGAGGCACGATTATTGCCGCAAGAAGTTGCTAAGAACAAAATTGATGAACAGAATGAACAGTGTTGCAAGCGGCAAGGTGGTTTTTGCACAAAAGGTATGCGGACTGAAGGAGTGGCGCGTGCATTTGACTGAAAAGAGTAGAGCAGTTCCTAGGAACAAGTTCTTGAAGCCTATCTACGAGTGGGTGCAAGCAAACTCTCCGGGGAGTGCAATCATTCCATATTGCAGCTTTGCTGAGCCGATGTACCCTCCCTCATCCAGAAGGTGCATGTTCCACAGGTAGCGCCTTGTGAACTCCCTCCAGCAGCCATAGCATAGTTTGTCCGAACTCCCCTCAGAGCAACCAGTTGTTGTCGGACATTTCTAGGGCCCAGGGTATTTTCTTGCCTTGAAAATGTTCAGCATGAGTATATGAGGATGAACGTGCCGTGCAGAGGGTCAAAGTGACACGAAGACAAACGTTTCTCAAACAATTACACCACCGTAGGCCCCAAATAGGTAGGACAAGCACGAAGCATTCCCAAGTCCACTTTTGAGACATCAACAAGAAGGGAGACAAGAAGGGAGACAAAAGGAAACAGAAGGGAGATGGACACAATGGCCAACAAAAAGGGAGACAAGAAGGGAGACAAAAGGAAACAGAAGGGAGACAAGACGGACACAATGACAAACAAGAAGGAAACAGAAGGAAGACGGAATTGAGACAAGGCGGACACAATGACCAACAAGAAGGGAGACAAGAAGAGAGACAAGAAGGTGCACAAAAGGAAACAGAAGGGAGACAAGACGGACACAGTGACCACCAAGAAGGGAGACAAGACCGGAGACAAAGGGAGACAGAAGGGAGACAAGGCGGCCACAATGACCAGCAAGAAGAAGGGAAACAAGAAGAGATACAAAAGGAGAGAGAAGGGAGACAAAGCGGACACAGTGACCAACAAGAATGGAGACAAGAACGGAGACAAAGGAGACAGAAGAAAGACAAGACGGACACAATGACCAACAAGAAGGGCGAGAAGGGCGAGAAAAGGAAACAAAAGGGAGACAAGGCGGACACAGTGACCCACAAGAAGGGTCACAAGACTGGAGACAAAGGGAGACAAGAAGGAAGACCTGGCGGACACAATGACCAACAAGAAGGGAGACAAAAGGAAACAGCAGGAGGGAGACAAGACCGGAGACAAAGGGAAACAGAAGGGAGACAAGGCGGACACAGTGACCAACAAGAAGGGAGACAAAGGGAGACAAGCCGGACGGAAGGCGGACACGCTGTCCCGCAGCAAGGCTGACACTCTTAGAAAGCTTTGAGAACCCCTAACAGTAACCTGTTTGGCGAAGTGCACAAATCACCTGGGAGACAAATGAATAAAATGCTGCATGGCCAGGCGCCGAACCTGGGAGATGAATTCAACTGCTGCATGGCCAGCGGACAAGGGGGGACACCAGCAGCGACACAAAGGGCAGACACATCTTAAGAAAGAAATGATAACTCCTGACAGTAAACTGCTTGGGGAATGAAAAGAAATGTTGCATCGCCAGCGAAAAACCGCGGACACCACGAGTGACAGACCTGGGAGACAAATGAATAGACATGCTACATGGCCAACGGAAAAGGGCGGACACCACCAGCAACCAACCTGGGAGACAAGTGAATAGAAATGCTGCATGGCCAGCGGAAAAGGGAGAACGCCAGCAGTGATAGACCTGGGAGACACATGAATAGAAATGCTACATGGCCACGCGGACACCAGCAGTCACAGACCTGGGAGACAAATGAGTAGAAATGCTACATGGCCAGCGGAAAAGGGCGGACACCACCAGTGACAGACCTGGGAGACAAATCATCGAAACGCTACATGGCCAGCGGAAAGGGCGGACACCAGCAGTGACAGACCTGGGAGACAAATGCCAGCAGAAAAGGGCGGACACCACCAGCGACAGACCTGGGAGACAAATGAATAGAAATGCTGCGTGGCCAACGGAAAAGGGCGGACACCACCAGTGACAGACCTGGGAGACAAATGAATAGAAATCTTGCATCGCCAGCGGAAAAGGGTGGACACCAGCAGCGACAGACCTGGGAGACAAATGAATAGAAATGCTACATGGCCAGCGGAAAACGGCGGACAATGGTGGATGGCCAACGGAAAAGGGCGGACACCAGCAGCGACAGACCTGGGAGACAAATGAATAGAAATGCTACATGGCCAGCGGAAAAGGGCGGACACCAGCAGCGACAGACCTGGGAGACAAATGTATCAAAATGCTGCGTGGCCAGCAGTGACAGAGCTGGGAGACAAATGAATAGAAATGCTACATGGCCAGCGGAAATGGGCGGACACCAGCAGTGACAGGCCTGGGAGACAAATGACTAGAAATGCTACATGGCCAATGAACAGAAATGCTACATGGCCAACGAAAAAGGGCGGACACCAGCAGTGACAGACCTGGGAGACAAATGAATAGAAATGCTACATGGCCAGCGGAAAAGGGCGGACATGAATAGAAATGCTACATGGCCAGCGGAAAAGGGCGGACACCAGTTACAGACCTGGGAGACAAATGAATAGAAATGCTACATGGCCAGCAGTGACACAAAGGGCGGACACATCTTAAGAAAAAATTGAGAACCCCTAACAGTAAACTGTTTGGGGAATTATGAAGCCATCAATGCCTTTGATTTACATACAATGTGGGCATAGAAACATGTGCAGACGCACCTTACAGCAAGTGCGTCATTTGGGACAGTTTCATGCATCTTTGTGGTCATTTATGCTTGGGTGTTCAGACTCAGATGCATTGAGCAGAGCGAGGGCTTGAGGGAAATCTGAGGTGGAGCATACGAGGAGGAGCTGCAGGATATGGAGACTGAAGAAGACCGGGAGAAGCAGCTGAAGGAAGATGGCTTCTCGGGTGGAAAGTGCCAAGGGATGTGGTGACGATCACTCATGGGCTGCAGGCAACATGCCCTTTTTCCCAGCATGATCCTGGTCACCATGTTTGGGTTTCTGAGTCAATAAGGTGTGACGAGTGCCATGCCAAAGATGATCTCAACAGCTTTTCATATGGTGCCCCTTTTGCGTCGCTGCTTGCGTTGAGGCTTGAATTGAAGGATGCATTTGTTGAGAAAAGTTTCAGGTACATTTGATCAATTTTTTCACAGCTGGACCTGATGAAGTCAAAGCTTGGACAGTTCGAAAAGGATTCAAGGCGGTTCGCTCCAAGAGACAAGAATCAAGGTTGGTCAGCTACAATGCAAAAAGTTCAGGCATTTTTTTTGGCAGGCTCCACAAGCCGCTGGAGTTATTCACACAGATTTTGAGAAAGGCAGGAAACAGGATAATCCAAAGAGCGAGATCAATCCATAGCTCACTAGAGTGCTGCGTTGCCGCTGCTTGATGTGGCTGTTGCCCAGGCTTTATCATGGCCGAGGTCATGTCCTTTACTGATTTGAAGGAACTTGGCAGTGAAGCGAATGTCAAGGCCATTTCTTCCCGCAACATTCGGAATGGTCAAGACTCACAAGACGCATAAAGAAACTATGAGTTGCATATTCTAAGATACACTGTATACATATATTCGCATGGTGACCCCCTCCCGCACGGCTTCAGTTCATCATTGCTGGCAGCCACGTATTTTTCAGGCCACACACACACTCGAGAAATAGTACGTTCAGCAGAAGCGGTCCCCAGGGAACTTCGGCGTGAAAGGAAACCTCAGTAATCAAAAGCGCAAAAAAACAGGTTCTAGTTCCAATCGTTCAATGTACCAAGCACAAACCCGAGCAGTCAGAATCTAAAACCGCATGTTCCAACCATTCAGTGTTCCAAGTGGAACGAGACCGTGGGAATCATTCCACAAGTAACCGACGAGTAGCGGGAATTGGGTAGTGACCCTGCCTCATATCCAAAGAATCGCTCTGTAGATAAAATAAAGGTACAGCAGGTACAAGCGGTTGATCAGACTTTAAAAGCAACCGCTTATCCATCACTCCTGGCACATTCAGGAGCTCCAAGCAATCCCACAGCAGGTCATCCTATCCTGATCACAAATTGAACGACAATCTGGCCTAAGCGCCTCTCGATCACGGGCATGCAGGCGAGAACTGCACTTTTCTGCGAAAAATTACATACCAACCAGTATTGCAGATTCGCACCCCATCACAATCCGCGGCGTTATCGCCAGAGTGGACCAGGATTGGCCAGGTGAGTTTATTTCAGCTGGAATACCTGTCCGTTCTGTTCAAGACTTGTCGCATCTTCCTCTTTCGTCACATGCCCCAGGGCGCAGCTCAGGCTTGAATACATGAGAAGCTTTTGGCGCCCGCCGATCTAACCCAACGACCTAATCTTAATAGTGTGGTGAGCTTGGGCATTCGATGTCCTTGGCGACCTTCTGCAACTACAGCAATGACGACTTGGACTCGAACTATTGCGTCCACACACTTTGTCATTGTGCTTTACAATCTCTTGGAGTTTCTTGTCAGCCCATTGCTTCCATAGCTTCAATTCAAGATTCTCGACTTCGCATTTGGGTTGGCCCCAAAGGACGCCTTGCTAATCAAACAGACCCACGCACTCGCGCAACATTGCCCCACTTTTCTTCAGGACGCAAACAGCTTCTCGCGGGCAGAGGCCACACACTTCGACAAGCAGTGGCACGCGAGCCAGACTCAGCGTCACAGCTTGTGCGTATTCACAATCAATTGCAGAGCTCGACGACCCTTCGCCTGCTTGGAAAATGTTAGACACATTCAAGTTGCGACCCCTGAAAAGAGCATTGGGCAGCATCAGGGTGAGTGTTGAGGTGTGTGGGTTTGTTGAACCTGCGTATTCTTCGTGTTGCTGCTGTTGTCATTGGTGGAAGCAATAACAGCCGCCCAACATAGTCGTCGCATGTTGTAACTCTGCAACTTCAAGAGGACAAGGTTAGGGGTATGGTTGAAGGTTTGAGGGAATATTGGTTTCGCATGTAGCTGGACTTGTTGGACTTGTTACACTGAAATCTGGCTTGGTCCGTTTTTAGTGTTGAGGTTTTTTGGGTGGGGCGGGTTCGAAGAACAACAACAACAACAGCAGGGCTGCAGCCTTTGTGGAAAAACAACTACGAAGCTCCAGCTTTTGTTTCAGACAGACGGACGGATAGACAGATACTGTAGATAGGTAGATGTATCATATATATATAGAGAGAGATAGATAGATACATAGATACAACATGATACAAAGATAGCTACATAGATACATAGTTAGATAGACAGATAGACAGATAGACAGGTAGACAGATAGACAGGCAGACAGACAGACAGATAGATAGATAGTGCCGGTGGTGGTGATCGTATTCGTAATCGGCGTCGTTGTCGTAGTGATAGTGGTAGTAGTCACTAGTCGTCATGTAGCAGTAGTAGTCAGGGTAGTCATCGTCGCCGCCGTCGTCGTCATCGTAGTAGTAATTGCAGCAGCAGGAGTAGTAGTTGTTGTTGTTGCACTACAACAACAACAACTACTACTACCACTACTACTTATACTACATACTACTACTACTACTACTACTACTACTGCTGCTACTACTACTACGACTATATACTACTACTATATACTACTACTACTACTATTACTACTACCTCCTACTACGACTACTGCTACTACTACTACCACTACTACTACTACTACTACTACTACTACTACTACCTCCTACTACTACTGCGGCTACTACGACCACTACTACTACTGCTACTACTACTACTATTACTACCACTACTACTACTACTACTACTACTACCTCCTACTACTACCTCCTACTACTACTACTACTACTACCTCCTACTACTACTACTTCCTACTACTACTACTGCCTCCTACCACTACTACTACCACTACTACTACTACTATTAGTACTACGCTACTGCTACTGCTACTTTTTCCTTTAACAGCTCCAGTCACCGCAGCAAAGCTTTTAAACCTGGTTGCCAAGTTGCTTAAGTTAAGCCCTTCAATAATGACTGCGACTGAGACAATAACTAATGCTAATTCTAGTGCCACTATTAGTGCCAGTGCTAGTAGCTTGTTGTTTTAGAGGGGGTGTCCAAAAACAATCGTGGGGCTGCAGCTTTTGCTTCTAGCAGGGGGTAGAGGAAAAGTACATAAGAAGATGTGTGCTGACGGGGCTGCAGTTTTTGTTTGCGGGGGTTGACCTGCAAAACCATCAATCAGCAATTATCTGTTAGCATTTTGTTGAAAAATACAACACCAAGCCAATGCAGCAGGATAGCACAGATGGTCAGATAGAGGTGCCGTAGATGTGTGTGAAGGTTTGGCTGGAAAAGAGATTGCGCAGACAAGCTGCCAACGAGAAGACCAAAAAATGGACTTGGACCAGGGTCCAGCAACGTGTTCCTTCTAGTTCAACTTTGCGAACCAGTCGCGGCCAACCAGGAACACAACTGACCTACTGACTGACTGACTAAAATTGTGCGGTTTCTGTGGGCAGTGATTCGAGTGCCAGGCAGCCGGCAAGTACCGTCAGGAAGGTAAGAACTACGAGGCTCGCAAGACTCCAGCTGATGGGAATGTTGTACAAATCTTGATGCAGCGAATGACAGGTGCAATCTGGAGACGTTATTTTCTTCAAGTTCAACCTTGGCAAGGGCAAATGAGCGCCAGCTAGCAGGCAGTTTGCTCTAGACTCTAGATTTTGAGCGTGCCAAAGGAATGCCGCAGAGACTCGCTCAAGGAACAAAGCTGACTAAGCCGTGTACAGTGCATTCGCTGAAAACAGCATGTTGTCCCAGCAGCCCGCAGATGCAGTGAGCATTTGTTGCCCTTTTTGCATCACAGCGCTCGCCCCAGAGCCGGTGAGCGACGCATCCCTACTCATAGCGCAAACATCCATCGTTGGTTTGATAACAAAGAAATGTACTGTAAATACTTGCTGGTTTGCTCATGCCTATGAACTGATGAGGCTGCGAATGGCCACGCTCACCAAGGGCTTGCAGTAGGATGGCTCTAAGGTTTGCACAGCCCTCAACCATCACAACATGTTCCTCCAAACCACTTCTTGATTCAGCGGATTGATATTCAATGATTCAGAAAGTCAGACGTTCGTTCATGGCTCCCTGGCTTCGCTACGCAGGAAGGGAAGTTGCAAAATGGAACACATACTGTGTATTTTTTATTGTAGTTATATGTGTGTGTTTATATTTACTGTAGCTTGTTTTTCTTTTCACGAAAGCCAGCCGATAGGCAAGGCTTGAGGTTGCTGGAGCGAACGAAGTGTGTAAAGGGGGTGTGGGTGAGGGGTGGTCGCGAGGTGGCCAATTTTGGAGAGGTGAGCCCAGAGCCTGGTGGGGGAGAGCGAAAAAAGAGGTGGGCCACTTGGTGAAAAATGAGTGGTTTGAGGGGTGTTGTGATGCTGGTGATGTAATTGACGGCGAAGAGTGCATCATCAGCATCACGAGGGGCTCAGGAGGCCCTGGAAAGAGAACAGATTGTAGTTGCGGCTAAGCTTGGCGTTGCTGCCGGACAGAAGAGGGCACTCCCAATGCGGTGGGAGTTCACGTGGATTGGGTGGTTGTTGAGGGCAGGAGAGAGAAGAGATTGGAGCGGGCAAGCGTCGGAGGCGGAAAATGGCGGAAAGTTTTGAATTGCTTACGGATGCCCTTTTTGTCCGTGGCAAGGTCTAGTTGCTGGACTGAAAAGGGGACCCCCATATGGGCTGTATGTGCCATCTGTTGAGGGCCTGCGAGAGAATTGGACTGAAGAGGGCACCCCACGTGGATTGGGGGGTTGTTGAAGGCAGGAGAGAGAGGAGATTGCAGCGGGCAAGCGTTGGAGGCGGAAGGTCCTGAATAGCTCAGGGGTGCCCTTTTTTTTCCGTAGCAGTAGCAAGGTCTAGTTGCTGGATTGAGAAAGGCATCCCACATTGGGTGCGTGATGCCATCTGTTGAGGGCCTGCGAGAGAACCGAAACTGAAGAGGGCACTCCCTATATCTGGTGGGAGTTCAGGGGTTGTTGAGGGCAGGAGAGAGAAGAGATGGCAAGCGTTGGAGGTGAAAGGTTTCCAATTGCGTAGGGGAAGGTCTAGTTATTGGATTCAAAAGAGTGCCTTATTTGGGGGATGATGCCATCTGTTGAGGGCACCCTCTATAGCGATGGAGTTCACATGGATTGGGGGTCATGAGGGGCTCAGGAGGCCCAGGAGGCCATGGAAAGAGACCAGGTGCCAGGTGGTAGTTGCGGCCAAGATTAGCGTTGCTGCCGGACTGAAGAGGGCACTCCCTATGCGGTGGGAGTTCACGTAGATTGGGGGGTTGTTGAGGGCAGGAGAGAGAAGAGATTGCAGCGGGCAAGCGCCCTCAGCCCCGACCTATAGCTGGTCCAGCTTCAGCAACGTCAGCGCCATCCAGAAGCCGGGGCACTCAGCCACAAAGCCGCCTTGCCACCTTTATTGAGTCATATATGGTCTCGAGCCTGATGAACACTTCCGTCGGTCATGCGTTCGCAGTCAAGCTCCAGTCCCTACAGAGCAACTTCCGCTGTTAGATGACGACCTTTGGTTTGTTGCCGAGCTCTACGCCAATAGCCCAGCAGAACTCCCCAAGCGCCGGAAACACAGCTTGGGCATCCTCACGGAGCTTAAGCAGCGATGGCACTCCGTGACGAGCGCCTGACTGCTGACGATGGAGGATATGCTTGAGGACTGGGAAACCCATAATCATCGAACCATTGCAGCACTCAAACCAGGCCGCTACGATGACGTCCTCGTGGAGCAGTCCCTGGAAGATGCTACACAGGGGTTCTGCACAGAACCGCTCCGAGGCCAACCATATCGTCTGATTCCACGATGCATCATCGCGCAGTCGTCAGGGAAGAATCGACAACGGAGACACAGGCGCACTGTCTGAGCGCTCTTCCGACTGGGACAAGCTCGTGCTGTGCTCCCCACTGAGACCTGCGCAACATATCAGCGCGGTGGCCTCCCTCATGTCAGATGAACATTGGGCGGGGCTGACTGCGCAAGACGCATGGCTCTCAGGCGGCGAAGACTGGCCCAACGCCTACCGACATTCGCCGATCAGCCGAGACGAGAGCCGGGGATGCATTGTGTACTTCTAGCACGCTGATAAAGCGGAGCCAACCTTTCAGGTCTACTCCTCCTTGCTGTTCGGACCCCCTCGCCGTCACTTCGTTCAACAGATACTCCCGCTTCATCGAAGCCCTAGGACGGCGGCTGACGTACATTTTGGTTTCGTTATACTTCGACGACGCCCACGTCACCGACCTCCAGTCCGGCTCAGGTTCTAGCGAGCGTTCTGTCAGTTGAATTCCCCTTTGCGGAAGAGAAGAACAGTTGATGCAGCCTTTTGGTACCTTTTGGGGGCTAGACCATGACTTCACTTCTTTGGGCAAAGGCACCTGACCTTCTGGTTACGTGACAGGTTGCTTCAGAAAACCCTCGCTATTTTGAAGGTTCTTGAACAAGGAGTCTACGACCGACTGGGCTGCGCAGGGCTTGCTGCCATCAAGCTGACGCAAGAGATCCTGGGCAACTTCGATGTAGTTCGATCGATTCTTCACCACAGACCTCGTCGTGAACTTCCAGTGAGGCCGTTGCCATGCCTTCGTTTTGTAGTTGCTTCTGACGCTGCCCTGGAGGAACCCGGGCGGGGTACAGGGGGGTTTCTCATCGTTTGGCAGCATTGATGTGCCTCATCCGAGGGCGATCTCACTCTCCAGATCTCGAGCGCATGTGTGGCCTCATCCACATCATGTTGTACGCTTTTCGAACAAGGATGTATTGGGAATACATCCCTTCCAAGAGCAACTGGGCAGACGCGATCTCCCGGTTGGGTTGGCATGATCCTTGGTGGTGACCCAACGGATTCACACCTTTCTCCGTAACTTGCCCGCTTTGCCTCTGGCACCTGCCGCTACCCGCAGTGATTAGTGTCATGGAATTTCTCTAAGTGCGTTGGGAGTGGTTACCAGAGTGACCGGAGGTCAACCACTGTTGGTCTGACTGCAGTGCAGGTTGCCCAACGCAAATCCTGCAGAGGCTTGCAGGTTGACAGACGAGATGGAAAAGAAAGTGTGCCGGAGTGCCGGAGGTTGAGCTTGGATAGAAATGTAATCATGTTTCAGGTCTGGCAGGCTTGGGTGAACATGACTCATTCCTACCATAGCTTCATAACTAACGAATATTTTGGCTCAAGTGCCTTGGCCAAAATAGCGTTTGTCCCAGCCAGCCCACCCTGGTGTAAGGGCCCCCTCTGGGATCTCCCTTCCTCACCCTTGAAAGGCTAGCGGCTAGCTAGCTAGCCTAGGGCTCGCGCAGGGAATTGCGCTCTGTCACAGGCATTGGTGGTGTTACCACCTTCTACCAGTTTCTTTAAATCTACCCCCGGAGGTTGAGATTGGATAGAAATGTATATATACATATATATCCTCACCTACCCTACCCATAGCCTCGCACATCAACCCCCACCGCCGTCTTTGCTCACTGATTCGCAACACGCCGCCGGCAAGCGCGCCTCACTTCCTTATGGGTGCCCTTTTCACCTCCAAATCGCCCCTGAACCGGGACGAAAAAGGGCACCCCCCCCAAACCTATGTCTTCTACTTTCCATTTCTACCCCCTATCAGTGTGGCTGCGATGTCAACTTCACCCCATGAAATCAATCTTTGCCCGATGTTATCCCATCACTTCCTCTTGCGCGCCAAGTCTTTGCCCCGGCCTGGGTTGAGGGCACCCCCTAAGCCAGAGGCTGGCTTTCAACCCCTCCCTTCTCAGGTATCTATTATATATTTATTTACAGTTTTGTGTGTGCTGTGCATGAATGAACTATGATGAAATATGTCTCTTGCCAAGTCCCCTCCCTGACCTGGAGGGGCTCTGGGTTCAAAGGTTTCAACATGACATGCGCATTGTGGTAGTTTGCGTCAGCGAGCCTTGTCAAGCCAATGGCCTCCGCCAAAGGTTGGTTCTTTGTATTGAACGCACACCTTCGAGCAATCGCAAAGCGAGCTCGACTCAGCAAGTGTGAGTTGTTTTACAACAAAGCCGGGTCCTTGAGTGTTGAAGCGGAGCTGGCGTAGCAAACCCTTTCATGAAAGTTCCAGTGGCACGAGGCCTCCTTCCTTTGTTTTGTGATGCTAATTGAGTGGTTTGAGTTTTCTAAATATAACTCTATGGAATGAACACCTGTCCAGCGTAACATCTCGGTGTTTGTTCTTTTGATAGTCTTTTTAGACTACTTGCAGGTGCTACTGGCAGGAGCGTATGTCGTGCTGTGGGTTCTGATTTCCTCAGCTGTTGCGCTCTTGTGTTTTGCGCGCCCCACCCTCTGCAACCCTTTGGCACGCTGGGATAGGTTCTTTGCGCCCATGCTTGCCTGGCCGCGCTGACCAGCCCTGGCCACACTGACTCGGCACGTCCCTGAACTGTGTCGCAGGGCTCTGTGGCCGGGTCTTGTCTTCCTCTTCTCTTGTCTTCTCTTGTGGCCGAACAAATAGCGACGCCGACGCCGACTTAAAATCATTGATGAAGCAGTTTGCACTTGGTACGGTAGGGCATACCAAGAACTCGTTTTTGATTTAACACTGGTCCAAATGAATCGTTTTGAAACTGTTTGGGGGCTAGGCTACGCTTGTATAATTAAGGCATAGGCTGTGCCTTATCTTTCTTGTTTGCATAGGCTATACATTTTTTTTGCTTCCCATACCGCTTCATGTAAAAAGGCGTTGCTCTCTTGGTGCTTGGGAATTGGTATGTGCCTCTTACTCTATTGCGCTATAGATGCACCAGTCCCACAATTTTCTCCTGCTGGCCACTTCAGCCACCTCCTATACTTTGATGGTAGCTGAACCGAGTTTAGACGAAAACGAGCAATACTTAAGAAACCGTCGCAACCCAACAACTGGAACTGGTGGTTGTTTGCGGCAGTGCCACTGAAACACGGCGGAAAGGCTATAACCATTTGCCAACATCTCTCGTCGGAAAAAGAAAACCAACGCCAAATGTGAAAGCAAATTTCCTACCACCTAGGAGTAGGGAACACCGAACCAACAGCAGGACCTACCGGACCACTGGTGACACCATAGGCCGCCCAAGTCATATATAACATATTATACCTTGAAATGTTCACCATCACCAACACTTCAAAAGTGCCAGCGTCGTCGATCTTGAGCAGCGCCCCTCTTTTTGATTGTTTTGACCGGTGGATAAAGCACAAAAAATCGTTTGATGCATGTGTGGTTCCAGCTGTGCTTTTGGAAGATGGCATTGGCTTTCCCGAGAGCAATATTGAGTATTTTTGTCAATGGGGTGAACAACAGCTTGAACATCAGTGCACCTGGCCAGGCCAGGTTTCGCCAACATGACCGCCGCCTTTCCCCAATGCTGGCAGATGGAAAGATTACGCCTGTCACATTTGCCGTGGCTCCCGGGGTTCCAACCATGACGCCGCCAACCCAAGACTCAACCAACCAGAATGAGAATCCGGCGCAGCTCCCAATAGGGTGGCACATGGCAAATGAATCAAGTGAGCACGTTCCAATTGTTGCTGCGTAATAACGGGGCGCTTACATATCCGACAAACACCCGAGGATCTCAGTTTGAACCATTGATTTTCCAAAACAAAGATACACCAGGTGTACCCCTGGTTTTGCTTGTCTTCCCCGCCAAAAGCGGGCGTTTACCCAAAACTTCCTTTAACTACTTGCTATCTCGTTTTTGAGAAAACTTTGGCCTCGCAGCTTTGCACTAGAATAGTTTCTGTTGGATGCAATTATCAGACGCTTGTGGGATCTTAGTCTTGTGGGCCTATCACACCTCACGTGTGTCACTGCCCAGCTGTTGAAGTATTTCCCCGGGAGTTATATGGAATTCGGACTCTTGAGAGACATTGGCGCATGAAAGACCGCCTCTGATGAGCAAACGGGCAACCAAAATGTGTTTTAGATCAACATGTTGGGCAAACTGGAGATTAGCAATCAGCATTGAAAAACTACGTCTAATCCGGGGCAGATAGATTATCGCTCTAAGAAGGCTGAGGTGCGGTGTAGATATTTGATACAGATCATCAGATCATCCATCATTTGTGTCCACACTATACCCCACACAGTGTGTTCACACTAATGGTTCTTACGGTAGGTGATAAGGCCGGGTGTTTGATCGGAGGTGCTCGCATCCATGCCCGACTAATTCGCTGCTATTATGATGGCACACTTTCGTGGCAGGCGCAGGAGATCGGAGCGGCTTTACTTCGATGCGCAGGTTTCGAGGCAGGCGCAGTACTTTGAATCAGCAAAACCATTTTGGTACGTAGATGTGAGGTACATAGGTGCGCACTAGACTGTGAAAAAGTAGACACACATATCTAACTATGTTTCATACAGTTTCCACACTTTTCAGCACATTTCCACACTTTTGTCTCATTTTTAGCATTTAATTACTTTTGATTTTAAGTTTGACTGTGAAATGTGCAACAACAAGCTTGAGCACCACCATCAGCAACTCTTGCATGACACATTGACCAGTATCTGCTTTTTCACACTGCAACACGCAAAGTCAAAGAGTCAAAGACTGTACGTGAGTGAGCGATGTCTATGCCTATGAGTCTATGACTGAGTCCATGATCATGACCTTTCCTTGACCTTGTGGTCGCAAATTAACGCCCACAGGCCACTCACACAGGCCCAACTTGATTGCGTGGACAGAATACAAAACCCAAAAAGTCTGAGTCAAAGAAGACGCCTTTCCAACAGAAGACTGCAAGTCTCAGAAATGCAAAGCCTCAGAAACAGACAGCGTGAGCGCATGAATGAACACAGACATGAGCAAGGGGCCGACACATGGACAAAGGCAAACTCTACAATGCGAAAAGTGCTTGCAAGCCACACACACTTATGGAAATGCGTACGGACTTGACAGCGGTGCCACACGCCGGCCTAGGGTACCAAATCCTTAGAAGATAAGTAGGAAACCACTGGAGCCTCGGGGTCCTCAAACGGAAAAGGTGGCCAAACTCGCAAGTCGAAGTCGAAGCGACAGGTTGACGGCGCGCCGCTCGTGTCTGCAGCTACATTACATTAGATACTATGCCTTTGAGGTTCTGGGCTTAGCCTCATGCCATTCGAAAAACCGCAGGTACGTCACTGGACGTCTCCAGTGATATCAGTACCGCCACAGAGGCCTCTTCGTTGGACTGTCACTTCTGTGGGGTAGACAGTCCCCCTGCTGAAGAAAAAGAAACAATTCAACGGAATTGCTGTGACTACAAGGGGCACACACACACACGTCTCAAGCTAAGGTGAGGGCCAATGCGCACGTGTGCGCGCACAAGAGACAAAAGAATGAAGACATGACAAGAGGACCAGACGGGGCAAAGGTGCGTGTGGTGGAAATGAAAGAGGAACCAAGTGCACAGGGACACCCGATGAAGCCCACCTCATTGTAAAGACCTGGGCGACCTGAAACCTGTGTTTAAGTATGTAGAAGTGCACGTACACACTAAGGCCGGGACCAATGTGCGTGCAAACGAAGAAAAGGATGAGATGACCAGACATGAAGACAGGAGGACATGAAATAAAAGAGGAAACAAAAGGTGTGTAAAAGGGGAAAGGATGAAAAGGGGAACCAAATGGAGGGGACGAGAACCGATGAAGCCGAACCTCATTAGAAACACCTAGGAAGACCTCGCCTTGTTTGCATGTATACGCTGTGTGTACACCTAAGAATGGGACAGGTTCCAATGAACCTTAAACTTGCTTTGACCGCTATGGTCACCTTGTGCCTTGCCAAAATGGCTGGCTACTTTGACCGCTGCGGTCACGTAAAGGCATGAGCCAACTTGGAATTCCAAAGATGAGACAAAAATCTTAGTTCTTGTGGCATGAGCCAGCTACTGTCCGCTCCGGACACCTACGATCCCAAAGCCGGGGAACATGGACAAACACCCGTTCGACGGGTCCACGGGAGGCACTCTACGGTCTCATCCCGGACTGGCACTGGGCCAGACACACATATGGATATGCCTTCCGGACTTGACAGCGGTGCCACACGCCGGCCTAGGGTACCAAATCCTAAGAAGGATAAGTAGGAAACCACTGGAGCCTCGGGGTCCTCAAACGGAAAAGGTGGCCAAACTCGCAAGTCGAAGTCGAAGCGACAGGTTGACGGCGCGCCGCTCGTGTCTGCAGCTACATTAGATACTATGCCTTTGAGGTTCTGGGCTTAGCCTCATGCCATTCGAAAAACCGCAGGTACGTCACTGGACGTCTCCAGTGATATCAGTACCGCCACAGAAGCCTCTTCGTTGGACTGTCACTTCTGTGGGGTAGACATTCCCCCTGCTGAAGAAAAAGAAACAATTCAACGGAATCCCTGTGACTACAAGGGGCACACATACTCTTCAACTCTTTGAATTACACAAGGTCAAAGACCTGTTGCAAGCCACTCTTTGGCTACAAGGACTCTACAATGGAGTGATACACCCTGGAGATTTCCTTCACGAAGCAGTTCAGGGTAGTGACCGCTTTCTGTGACAATCTCACCCTTTCCAGTGAAGATTTTGCAAGTTGCGCGCCCACCTTGACCAGTCAAGGAATCACACTCCTCAGCAGCCCAGGCATGCCTGGGCTCCTCCCGCGCCATGGCCCACAGTTGCAGTGGCTTGCGAGTTCGAATGACTGTATGACACTGTTTTGCCAGAATGGAATGGCTGAAAGCCAGAACGCTGGCCATTGAAGTTGTCAAGGGCAGCACTGAAAAGGTTGTTCCATGGCCGTTACCTCTGCCAGTGCATTGCCTTCATCTGCAAATCCTCTTGCTTCAAATCCCCTGTAGGCATTTGAGCTGCTTCGGCCTGACTTTGACTGTGCCAGGGTGACAAATGATGCGCGTTTGGCCCCACACCATGTCAAAGAGTTTTCCTTTGTGGCCGGCCAGAGCATCCAACCAGCGTCTCCACCCACCACTGGTCAAACAATCATGCTCGGAGGTGAAAAGCACATCAAAGGCGGCAGAAGCAAACCCCTTCCGGAGCACGGCAGCTGTAAGCCAAGATGATGCCGCTACACATTTCAAAGGCATTACACATCCGTGACTTTGATGATGGCTTTGACGTCCCTGAGACCTTGACGCGTGGAGCCCTTGACATGTACAGCGCGCGCGGGTCAATGACCTGGCCACACATCAGTTCGCTACCAGTGTGTGTGTGTGTCACCCTCTGTTTCTAAGAGTTCTAAGTGTTATTGGTTTCTGAAAAGCAGGGGGGCAGAGAGGACTTGCAAGGCTCTGCCCAACGAAGCTCCTTGCAAGATCCTAGGAAGCGGAAGCTGATCACTTCCGTGTACCTGCGCTCAACGTTTGACCAAGCTGTTCCACTCTCGGTTTGTTTGCATGGTGTACTTTCCCCACAGACAGGTTTCCCTCAGCCGCTTTCAGCAGACTTCGGTTTCGCAGCTGCAGTTGTGCGATTGAAACCATTTTGCTCAAACACCTACAAGTTCGCGGGCTTGCCACAATTTTGTTCTCTCACCTTTTTCACCGTGGAACAGAGTTAACTGAAAACCCTGTGACTAAGTGTGTGCCGCTTTGTTGTCCCACTGGTTGCAGAGTGTGATCTCCCGCAAGGGAGCGCTGAGACCATTGTGAATCACATATTGACTTTGCGTTTTTTGAGCTCTGCGGTTATGATTTTGGATTGATTTGTTTCACCCATGAATCTTCTGACCCCAATGCTGCCGAGCTACGGAGTTTTGACGCCGTGGGGCTTACGGATCATTTGTTTCGGCAGTGCTTTCAAGGTTCAAGAGTTGCATCTTTCTAGCTATCATGCGATCCATGTATGCTGACTTATTTCTAATTCCAGAATTCGATTCACTGACTGCCTTTTCATTCCTGGTTTGATTGATTTCACGTTCTTTTCTTCTGCTGCCGCCCTGCCGAGCCGCGGCCGCCATACCTGCAGCTGCCGACAGCAGCGCGTTGATTTCATTGAGCAGCATGCACTTTCCTTGGCCGTACCCCTATGCCCCACAGCCACAGCCACCACCACTGCCGATGCCCACATCGCAACCTTTTCCACCCCAAACCATCCGGTCCCAATGCTGTCACACGCTATGTGGCCTCCTCATCCGCCCACCTTTCCGGCGTCCAACTGCTTCCCCACGGTGGCACCACCACCAGACTCTCCGCGACCCACACCACAACCTTCTTCAGCACAACCACCTACTAGGCGCCTACCTTCAGCCACCTCACCCTCCGCTGCCGCCGCTCACCCCACAGGTGCCGCCCCACAACCTACTACTCTCACATGGGATCCCCACCAGGGGGTTTTGCAAACGCAACCATTCTCAGCTTTCCCACCAGTCCCAACCCCCAACCACTGCTCCGATTCTCATGAGCGGCTTCGTCAGGAAGCGGGTAATGGCCCTGGGGCCCACTGGTATCTAAGAAGAAGGAAAGAAATACAGAAAAGAACGGGAAGAGAAGGAAGAAACGTCTAGAGGAAAAATGATTCTACGGCAACTGAGAGGGGAGGAACATATAAACAGAAGAAAGAAACCAGCAGTAGAATGCAGCAGATTCTCATGAGCGGCTTCGTCAGGAAGCGGGTAATGGCCCTAGGGTCCACGGGTATCTAAGAAGAAGGAAAGACATACAGAAAAGAACGGGAAGAGAA
>CAXAMN010010657.1:138476-155916 GCA_963970005.1 Durusdinium trenchii | reverse complement strand
TCGACGTGCTGGAAGTCTAGCGTTCCTTTGCCATCTTTGCCTTGGAGGTCTTTTCCCCCTCTCATCGAAAACAATTCTCCATCATCTTTCCTTTTCCCTTTTCCTCCTTCTTTCATTCCTTTTCCTGCTGATGCCCCTACCCAATCCTTTGGGGGTAGATTGGCAGAGGGGCTTGGCAGGGACTGAATCCCTGGCGGTGGTGGGCCTGGAGGTGGTCCAGGTCTGCTTTCTTCTAGCTTGGCATTTTCAGCTTTCTGGTGCCTGGCCTTCTTTTCCTCTGCGCGTTTCCTTTCCTCCTTTTCCTTCACCTCCCGCTTCTTCTCTTCTATGCGTTTCCTGTCCTCCTTCTCGTTTCTCAATTTCTTTGCATCTTCACCCTTCCTTGACTGTGTCCTTTCACTGCTCTCCATCTTCAGTTTCTTGGCGTCTTCACCCTTCTTTGGATCATCCGTCTTCTCTAGGGGCTTCCTCTTTGCCCTTTTGTCTTGGCTAAGTTTCTGCACTTCATCTTCTTTCTCTGTGTTGCTCTTGTTCTCTTTTTCCTCTGTCGTGTTTGACACATCTGTCATTCCCTTGGCATCCTGCTCTTTCCCTTGTTCCTCCATCTTCTTGCTTTGCTTTCTTTTCTTCCTCTCATCTTTCTCGCTGCTGGAAGAGGCCCTCTGCTTCTGTGTCTTGGTCTCCCTCGGGTCCTTCATGTGTTTCTGGGATCTGGAGCTACTGCTTGGCGGCCCCTTCGTTTCTGTGGCCATTGGCTCTGCCGCACCAGTCATGACAAAGGCAATTGTTTCTGAAACAATTTGTTTTGGGTGTCCGGGCGTTGCTTGCATACATGGTGTGTACACATTGGCTGATACATGTGTCCGTCCGCTTGTTTGTCTGTCTGCGTGTTCGTCCTCTATGGAGCCAGGTGGTCACTCATATGCCCACATGAACCATCAGACTCTCTCTTTGATGGACTGGCCTAAGGATGCAAACTGGCTCTGGGGCCACCGGCTTCATGTGGGGGAGCCTGTCGTTGTAAAGCACAGCGGAGCTGACCTGAGAGGCATGTCCACTTGGGTTTTATAACAGGCCCGGGGTTCACAGCCCAAGGTTTCCAAACCTATGATGTTTCCAAAATCTTTCCGCTCAGTCTCGACCAGGAAAAAGGGTCCCCCCAAGTTCATTTGCCTTCCATTGTTGAAAAACAGGAAACCACCATCACCAAGTTCCAAGTTTTTCAAGATTTGAAAACATCCTTGCCATCCACCTTAAAAAACGATCAACGAGGGGGCGTTTTTTTCATTGGTCGAGGCTGAGAGGAAAATGGGCAAGCGCATGAGTAATCCAATGAACAGGTGCTGTCACAGCGCCTTAAGGTTTTTTATTTAGGCATTTATATGTGCATCTTTGATGTTGACAAGGCACAAGCATTGGGGGAGCCAGCAGGGTCCTTTTGAAAGCCACAGAAGCCTTTTAAAACGCCGTGAGTGAACAAAGGATGCCAGGATACAAACTCACCAGTACAAAATCTAACGCTGGTAAATACCCTTATATGGTGCTGTGAGAGCACCGATATGAAGCATACAAATAGGTATTATATATATATGACAAAGTATATGCCAGATGGATGCTGTGAAGCGCCGTTGTGTCAGGTGGATGCTGTGAAGCGCCAGTGCACTTCCAATATAGGGTGCTGTGATAGCATCGATCAATGAATGACCAGATGGGTGTTTTACAGTCTGGGATGCCCGTGTTGCGTTGTTGCAGTGTTGCCCTGCGCTTTTTTTGTGGGTTTTGGCCTGGGAGTCCGCCTAAGGGCCTAGTAGGCGGACTCCCGGCTCACCAAGGACTTCTGGGGTTCCTGTCAAGAACAGCGCTGGTGGGGTCGCCAGATTGCCAAAGGTAGCACGTGTAAACACCTTCAATTTTTGGGCATATGTTGGCAGTAGTATTCAGTGTATCCCTGGATGTCTTATTGCTTTCAGTCAGCTGGATCTTTGAATTGTTGTCTCACTCAGTCGTCTTGAGGGGGCTCATTGGGTTCCGCTTTGGGTTCCGCTGGCAATGGCGGCTGATTTGGACCTGCCTCCAAATGATGAGGGGCTGAGTCTCACTGACTTTTGTCTTGGTGACGTGTGTGCACCTCGGGCACCACCTGCGTCTTCAGCTGCGTCTTCAGTGGCGCCTGCGGCGCCAGCCTTGGAGCTACCTCCTAACGTGGACTGTGAAGATGACAAAAGCTCGAGGCATGTTTGGGTAGCAATACTATTGTGTTCTGTTGAACTCAAACGTTTGTGAGTTGAAAGACGTTGAGAAGGGTTCCCCGAAAATTGTAAGAATAATAATCATGAAGATCTGCTTGGAGGTGGATGGAACAGGATTGCAGATGCAACCTGGCATGCTTGCAAAAGTTCGCCTCTGACCCAGACGTTTGCGAGAAGGTCATGGCCTTCAAGAAGAAGCTGTCTGACATGACCACTCAGGAGCGTGATCGGTTTCTCTACACCATGCTCTGGGACATGCACAAGACAAAGGATGGAAAGTTTGCACGACTGACTTCCTGGCAGTTTGTGGGAGTCCGTGTCTGCCAAGCAGCTTTCCTGGCCTTCCTAGGCGTCTCCAAGACTCACTATGCCAGGAGGGTGGAATCCATCTTGGAAGGTTCCATTGAGGCCCCAATGGATGGTCGTTCCATTCGCACAATCAGGGACCGGCCAGCTATGATGAATGCAGACGCCTTCTTCAATTTCTTGTATTTGCACGTGGCCGAGCCACTTGCTGAAGGCTGGGGGCATGAGACAGAGTGGGATGCTCTTGAGGCTGATGACCTCGAGGGTGGGACCTTCGATGTGATCCCAAAAGAATTGCTCGAAAAGGGTGAGGCTGTGAACCCATTCGATGAATGGGTGTTGGGTAAAGGTGACAGCGCCAAGCCTGCGAACCCTGACATTGCTTCAGCGGTGCCTGCTGCGGCCAGAGATCAAAGATGGCTGAACCACTGTCAGATTTCTGACCTGTACGCCCAGTATGAGCTGTGGGTGTCAGGTGCTGGTGGGCAGCCTTGTTCTTTGTCGGTATTCCAAAAAGCTTGGAAAAAGACCTGGTGCGGCATTCTGCGCATACGCCGAATGAGCCAACATAGCCGTTGTGAAGATTGCTCCAAGTATTGTGAATTCCGCAAGGCAGCGACCGCTGCCACACGACCTGCGATTGAAGAAGCCTATAGCAAGCACTTGAAGGTCGTCTTCATGGACAGAGAGATTTCTGCCAGATTGGCCCTGCACAGCGAATTGAGCACTTCGAATGATGTCAGCATTGCCCCGTCCATGGCCACGTTGTATTGCAGCATTGACGGCATGGACCAGGCCGCTGAAGTATTGAAGTCGACCAAAAAACAAATGTTGTCAATATTGATTTTGAGAAATAGATGATGGTAAACTTGTGAATTTCTTGGGACTATTATTTTTGAGCACAAGTTCACCCAGAGGCAAAGTACAGAGTGCCGCGGCATTTTGCCAACCACAAGGGCTGGGAGCATTTGTGGAAGCCTTCCCTTCACAACTTGTGCCTGATCTTCCACGGCGTTTGTGAAGTCTTCATCATCACAGATGGAGACCTCAAGAAGGACAGCAACCTTCAGTTGACCGCTTTGTGTCGGTTCCTGAGTTTCCTGAATGCTTAAGTCACTGCCCCGTTGCAGTGTGTTGTTGTCATGTGTGTTATGCCAAGTCGGTCGAACAAGCTTCTTGAAGATCTTTGACGAAACCCTTGCGTGATTCATTGTTCTATGAGGCCGCGGTTTGGACATCGTGGAGGAGATTTTAAAGCTCCGCGGTTTGACGCTCCCGACACACCTATCAATCCAACAGGATAATACATGCCGGGAAGGAAGGAACCAGCACATGCTGAACTGCTGTGCAACAATGGTGGCCAGAGGCCTGTTTCGGTCTTGCTCCCTATGCTTCTTCCGGGTGGGGCATACCCACAACCTAGTGGACCAGCGATTCCAGTGCGTGGCAGCGCTCCTGAATAGGATACAGGTCCTCCAGACTCCCGAGGACTCCACGATGTCCAAACCGCGGCCTCATAGAACAATCATGGAAGGGGGTTGTCAAAGATCTTCAAGAGCTGTTAGTCTGACATTGTTTCTTTAATGGTCATTCACATGCAGGACAACAGATACTTTTAGGGAGCACTTTTCGAAAGTAGATTGCAAATTGCAAGTAGAAAGAGTAGATTAAGCAGATTAAGCAGATTGCAAATTGACATTTTGTGTCACCTTTCCTTCCAGATCATTTTTGTTGTGGCAGGACTTTGCCCAGCAGATCCAGGAGAACCTCAAGCCACAGCAGAACCGGGTTGTGAGGGTGGAGGTGCTGCACGGCTCCTACAACTTCCAAGCATGGCATGCTCCACTGAGGCTGAACTTGGCAGGATTGACAATTACCGAGCACGACAAAGAAGTTAATCATTCCTTCCGAATCATTCAAAGAAGAGATCTTGAACGATATGGGACTGACTGGGAGATTGCTCAAGATGTGTGTGAAGGAACAGCAAGTGAACAGAGCCGAGATGCTATCCTGTTGGTGAAGCACCAAATGTCCAGCAAGGAGTTGTCGCAGTTGCCTGTCTTGCTCTTGCCAGCAGCGCGAGTCTCATTGCTTAGCCACCCTGCGCCAAATGAGCTGATGGACAGAAACCCGATAAGTGTTCAGACCGCCAAGAAGTACCAGCGCACAGCTGAAGCTGTGGCAGCCCCGCCATGGAACCTGACACGGGCTCGGGACTATCTGATGGACTTGTGCCGGCGCAACCGGGCTGGACTGCAGGTTGGTGGGTGGCTGGAGCCATTGCACTTCTTGGAATCAGCGCCTACCAGGCTGGCCACTCAAGAGAGCAGCATTGCTGTGGGCGAGGTTCCAGGTGACAAGGAGTGGCATGACTTTGCGCCTTTGGGCCCCAAGTTTGTGAAGGTGAGACTGGAGCCTGTCACCTCGGCCCATGATCGTGCTTCCAGCTCTTTGGTACCCATGGCTCTCCTGGATGACGATGCGTCGGATGCAGAGCCAAATCTGGGAAACCCTGGACAGAATCGCTCAGAGCCGGTGGAGTCAGGCGTGAACATGAAGAAGCCAAAGACCAAGCCCATGAAGCCAGAGATCCAACAGAAGTCGGAGCCAGCCGTCAAGCTTGATGCAACAGTGAAGGCTGAACCCGCCACTGTGAAGGCTGAGCCAAAAGCTGAACCGGCGCAAGCGAAGGCTGCAGCAAAAGCTGGCCCCCCTGAGAGACCTGGAGCTCCTCTCAAGCGCCCTGCAGCATCAATGCCTGAGGCAAAAGCTGGTCCGCCTGAGAGACGTGGAGCTCCTCTAAAGCGCCCTGCAGCATCAATGCCTGCCGGTGCAGCCAAAGCCAAGGTGAAAGCGGCGCCAAAGCCCAAGGGCAAGCATGTCAGCCCGTACCAGTGGCCTGCAAACCGCAACGGCTTGGGTTGCCCGAAGTGCAAAGGGAGGTGGGATGGCTGTGGCCAATGCCGAAACTTTTTGGCATCGGGAAAAGCTTACCCAACCAGGCGGGTGATTCACGATGACGATGATGCTGGAGTGGATGTGGACTGAATGCCAGATGGATGGAGTGTGTTTGAACAGTTTTGGGCAACTTTAGCATTGCCCCGTTGACAACGTTGTCAACCAATTTGTGCATCAATAAGTGCCTCAAGCGCAGCTAGCAATTGCAGCACGCTTTAGGACCTGTGCAGCATGCTTTAGGCATGCTTGTGGGAAGCCGGTCCGCCCAGTCTGTGCTGCAGGTTCTGCAGAGGTGTGACAATGGAAAATGACTTTTTGTTTTGGAGAAAGTGCCAGCTGAGTCCTGTGAGATGTTTTGCTCACAGCTTTTGAAATGTCTCCTGAAAGCCTGTGGGCAGGTTCTTCTTTGCTTGCCTCTCAGCGCGGCAATCTGAAATCTTGCATTGTTTTCGAAAGAATGTGATGAGTCAACCAGGTGAAGGTTGTGTATCTTGAAGACATGTTTTACAGTTTTGAGTTTTGAAGGACACTGTGACAGCGACCCATCAAATGCACATTTGCAGGAAATAGACAGATTTCACTGTTCTCTCTCTCTATTTAGTCATATCTATTATTAGTTATATATATTTTATATATTATGTACATTATATATATATACATCTTATATACATTATATACTGTTAGGGTGCTGAGACAGCGCTGATACACATAGGTGCTGGGACAGCACCAAAGAAAAATAAGTAGCAGGGTTTTAGGGCGCTGTGATAGCGCCCACAGATACTTGTGTTGTGTCTTAGCGTTGCCATTGGCCGTGCACTTAGCTTTTTTCTTTTCCACTGCGCGTGACATTTCTTATCCACAGCACAGGTTCCACTGCGATGATGTTGGGGAGATTTGCAGGACTGGCGCAGCAGCTTCTTCAATGCATTCATTTTTGAATTGCCCTGCTTCAATGTTTCTGATAAGCAGGGCCTGTGGGCATGGTTCCTGTTTCATTCGTTGCAGAATGTGTTTGCTGCCCGCGCGCTATCGACAGCGCATCAGGTCAGTAGCCCCATCGGTCAGTAGAGATAGAGATCAGAAGGAGCCATGTCCACCAACAAGATGGCCAATGTTGGTTTTGAGTTGCCTCCACCAGTGACCGATGACCAAGACATGGTCTTCAAGAAGCCGGCGAGCAGAAAAGGCATCAAAGAAAAGGTGCTGCGACAGCCCCAAGATGGGATGGTCAGCAAGATGAAGGTGAAACCGCAACCCAAAGAGGCCACCGAGAACATGAAGGTGAAGCAGCAGCGCACAGGGGTGGCAGCCGACGTGCAGCCCCAGAAGAAGGTGCAGCGACAGTCCAAACAACAGAGTGGGAAAGACACTCCAAGTGCACCATACTTGCCCAACTTCGTTGAGATGCTCCTGGACCCGCGGAGTGCCATTCTTCCTGCCAGTCCTCAGGACGATGTGATGGAGCTGTTTTCACAGCCACGATTGGTTCCCATTTGTCAGGAGATGGGACTGGTGGCTGAATTGTCCCTAGACCTCAAGACAGGTTGGGATTGCTCTCTTCCAGATATGAAAACTTTGGCTTTGAAAACGATTGACCAGAGGAAGCCATGGGTGATAATGCTCAGCCCACCATGCACTATGTATAGTGCTTTGCAGCGATCCAACAAGAATCGAGTGGACCCCTTGCAGGCTGCCTTTCGCCGTGAGGAGGCTGATGGCTTCATGGACTTCACCAAACAGGTTGCCGTGAAGCAAGCAGAGTCTGGAAGAGGATTCATTCTGGAGCACCCGGCTTCAGCTAGCAGTTGGCAAATTGATTGTGTCCAGGCAATGATGGCTTTGCCCAACGCCCAAGTTTCCAAGTTTGACCAGTGCCGATACGGGCTGCGCGGCCCAGGAGGATCGCTCATGAGGAAGGGCACAAAGCTCTTGAGCAACATCCCGCAAATCCAGGCTGAATTTCATGGCAAGGCATGCATGTGCCGACAGCGCGGGGAGACTCATGAGCAGATCCAAGGAAGTGTGAACGGTGTGCGCCGTTCTACTCATGCTCAAGTGTACCCAGATGGAATGGTGCGAGCGCTGGCTGGCTGCTGCCTTGAGTATGTGAGGCAGTGATTCCAAAAGCACTGCCGTTGAATTGCTGTGGCAGGATGCTTGAGCACCAAACGCACTGCATCACATTGACTTGTTGGGGTGCCAGTTCCTTGTTGGGGTGGAACAGCCACTCCAGGTCTCATAGTCGCTAGTGTGTGTTTGCTTCAAGTCCTGCCGTGCCACAGGCAGACGTTTAGCATAAACCTCTTTTAAGAAGCTTGTTGCTGTGGGCTTTTTGGGATAGTGGCAACTATGCATTCTATATATCTTGACAGAGCAGTTTGTTGTTGTTTGCACTTTGGTAGCATCGAGCTTTCCAAATCCAAGAGGTGTTCTCTGGGTTAGCTAGCACCAACCGACCTGTACAGAAGAACAGGGTTGTGTATTGGACAGCAAAGATAGTCGTCACTGCATGCTGGTTCATCTTTTTTGCTGTGGAACAGGTGGTATTGGTTTGTTTTCTGATTTCCGGATAATTCCTATCCAGGATGTGATTGGCTTCAAATTGGCAGGGTCCTCAGATTTGGCGCCGCAAGAGACTTTCAATGACCAAGCAGTTTGGATGTGACATCGCAACTCCAAAAAGACTTGAAATGTCAATGAACCTTGTGAAGGGGGCAGAAACATCTAAGGTCCAAACAGGAAGAAAAATATCATAAACCAAAACATATCTATTCAAACATCAATTTTCAAAAGATATCAAGTCATCTGAGGCCTTGTGTCACTTGGCCCAAATCTCAGAATTCCAAGCATCTCTGGTGTTTTCACCATGCGCATCCCTGTCTTTTGAAAAAAATTTTTTTCTATAGATACTGGGGCCCACACCACTGATTCAAAGGATATGGCGCGCATGCTGAAGGGACCCAGTGTTATTTTGAATGCGCTCCATCTGCGCGGATATGTTTGGAAAAAAATTTTTTCCAAAGATACAGGGTGCCTGAATGAAAACAGGGTCAGTGCTTAGATTTTTGAGAAGCCAGCCATGGTTTGCCATTCAATTTGTTGAGATTATTCTGTGAGCTGTCAGCCAAATGCGTCCATATTTGTGGCAGCCATTTGAGCTAGAAACCTGTGTGCTCAGCCTTGCTGTGTGGGTATCAGATCTTGTTCGGCATTTGTGTCTACTATGCAGTCGCGGCGGCAGGTGGACATGCGACATTTTTTGGCGTGCCGGGGACAAGAGACCAATCCTGTCCCCTCAGAAGCTCCTGCGCCGTCTGAAGGTGGTGCTCCAGAGCCCAATCAATCCAATGATGTGGAAACTGCTTGGGGCCTTGAAAGTATGGAAATTGAGGAATTTTCTGAGGCAAAGTACGCCAAAGATCTGATGGATCTGCTGCAAAAGGCACACTCCAAGTATGGTGGCTTGGAGAAATTCTTTCAATTGCGGTTCCAGCAACAAACGGAATTGCAGAGCTTTGCTGATTACCTTAGCGGGTTCTGCCCATGTGGCAGTGGACATGAATACGCTGTGGGAAGGGATATGCCATCCATCAGCCCTGATGACATGGTTAACACAGAAACCCTCCGTATCCACCCAGCTTCACTTGCATTCTTGGACAGTGCGACAGTGCGCGGGCCAGCGGAGTCAGATGTTGTCATGAAGCTGGCGGAAGAGATCTTGAAGGATGGCCTAGTCACCGCTGGAGAGGCGTTGCTCTTGCCCCAGTCTGAGGCGCTCACCAAGGAGGTGCTGCAGCTCTATGGGCCTGACGCTGAGGTGCCAAGGAATTTTGTTTTTTAAGGAATCATTCCATGTGTGGTTTGGAATGTCACGTTTGGACAGGCATTGAGAGCTCCCTGGACGACTGCTTTTCAAGCTTCTTCCTTGGTCCCTTTTTCTTTGGGATTCTACAAGGGCCGAACCAGGGCTTTGACGGCGTTGTCCTTGGCTGTGCTGGCGCAAGATTCTGGATGGAACTTGCCTGAGGCCACACTGTGGGTCTCACTTTGTAAACCACATGCTTTGCAATGCCTATGTGTTGTTCATAACTTGTTGCTTGGTGTTGTCAGGTGGCACCAAAATTTGCTGCCAGCCTGGGCAACATCCGTGGTTACATTCTTTCCTTGCCCACCAAGCGGGAGGAGTTCCTTGGAAATTTCAAATTGTCAGTGCGTGGAAGCATCCGACGCGCTCCCAATGTGGTGTCTGAGACTCAGCTTGTTACCAATATTTCCCATCGTGTTTGAAACTGTTTGAAATATATTTGGGCTAAGATCTTGGGTTACCTCCATTTTCAAGCTCCGCCAGCATGAGCCTAATTTGGATGTAGCTGTGTTGGCGCTTGGGCTGCATTTGGTGCCTTGTGGTTGAATGATCTACAGGTGGAAGTCACATGTCAAAGCTGATGTCTCAATGTCCAACTGTTTTGAAGCCTGTTTGGACTTTCGCAGGTGCAGCAAAACAACAGCCGTTCAACCAGGGCTGGCCAACTGCTTGGCCAGAAAGCCCAATCAGTGAGAAATGTGATGGAATTTTATGACCCCAAAGCGCTGGAGTCCATCATTGCTTTCACTGTGGAAGTTGGAACTGAACAGACGCCATGGTCCGATGAGTCGCTGTCATCCAAGAAGTGTTTGCCTGGTTTCCAGCCACTAAGATGTACATATACAAACATTTGGCCAGGCGGCAGTAAGGTATGTGTGATTTCTAGTGATTGGGGGTGTTGTGAGATGGACTGCAACATAACATGAGCTGGGGGCGTCGTCATGTTTGCATCAGGTTCCGGAGCACTCATGGTGCCACATGGGCAGCGCGTGGCACTGTGACGCGCAAATCCAACCTGTTGATGGCGCCTAGGTCTCGATTCATTTTTCCCTGATGGTTTGGCATGGAAACATCAAGCCATTGTGCATCTGAGGTGCAGCATCAGATTGAATCTCACCGTCAGTTGGTTCCAGGGATGCGAAGGAAGCTTGAAAAGCAGCGGATGGAGCAGACGGCTCAATATGCCGCATTTGTGTCGGCAGTGGCAGACGAGGTCTTGGATCTCATTCCTGTGGATGGAGAGCTGCTTGAGAAGGAGTGGGTGAACAAATGGAGGATGGGGGAGCCAGGCGTTTGTCTGGAGGTTGAATCGGCTTTGTTGAACAAGCCCGTGTACACAGACCCTAGAGACATCCAATCGATCAGAAGCCTCATGCAGCAGCACTCGGCAAACGTGCCACTTCCATCGGTCCCAGCAGTTGCCATGGAGCAATTGCAAGCGGACACATTTGATATCAAAGTCCGCCAAATCCAATACGACCTCCAAGCCATTCGTGTGGCCAGGGCCAAACGGCAAACTTGGGAAAGTCAAGTGTACCATGCCAAATTGGAGTACAAGATGAAGATGTGGGAGCATTCTGAGAAAGCCGCAGCGCATTACTTGAAGAACCATTCCTTCATGACCTGCTTCAAGGCAGCTGACGACTTGAACAAGGCGCTCCAAGCCTACAAGACTGAAGTTGTCTCCCGTTTGAAGATTGATGTTGGGGCATTGGTCTGGCCCTCAGTGTCAAATTGTTTGCCTGTGTGCGTTTCAGTCAGTCAACTCTTTCTATGCTTTCACCCCTCTTTGTTGCAGGCGTCGGTGTGTTACTTGAATTGGACGGCCCCAAGCACAATCAAGAACCAGACCATGGCGGCCCAGACGTCAGCCACAAGTGCAATCTTGGGAGATTCGATGTACAACGTTGGCATTCTCCTTGAGCCTGTCTTCACCTACCAGAAGAACAGCTTGTGGATGTTGCAAAACTCCTGCCTCAAACGCTTGGCGGTGGCTGGATGCACGGTGGACAAAGGTTTCGTCCTGCAGTTCAAAGAGAAGGCTGGGCAATGTTTTTTGCCTTACTTTGGCTGTGGTGTTGATGCCTGCTTGGAGTGGCAAGTACTGCCTGATTGTGTTTGCCTGATCTTAATATATGTAACGTGTGGCTTTTTTGGTTGTAAATATATACGTATATATGAACAAATATACACGTAGGTTCATATTTGGCCCAACCACCCTGAGGTGGACAACAGAGACCATCTTCGCCCACTAGTCTATATGGGTCGCATCTTGGAGGGACAGATGGCACATATTCCTTTGAGAGAATGCATCTGGAAGTCAAGCATGCTGTTGAAGGAGGGCCGAACAACACCAGCGAGCCAGATTGCCACCAAAGAGATGTTGGCGCCCGACCTGACAGACAATGCCTTGCCTGGTGTTGCTGATGAAGGTGAAATTCAAGGGGGCCGCCGGGTGGAACAGATTGGGCAAGCAGCTTGCGAGAAGCTGCTGGAATCCTTGTTGGACAATCTGGAGATGCCAGGCAGGGGCGCTGTCATTCTCTATGATCTCAACATGCGTGTGCCTGAGATGTTCATGGCGTATGTCGCCAAGAGAGAGAGCTACAACTTTTCAGTTCTGTATGCTGGGTGCTGTGACAACCCCACCACCTTCGAGTGGTTTCAGTCTTTTGCAACAGTTTCCTGGCTGGAAACATAGCTGTGTTGCTTTTTGTCCATGTGTGAAAGGCACAAACCATGTTGTAGCTGTTGTCAAGTGTGTTTTGATTGAGGAATGGCTTGCTCGTGGTCACATGGATGGCAAGGTTGTGATTCCAGGTCACCCGAGTACTGGTGGCGAGTGTCCACCAGACCTGCTGGAGCAAGAGCCGGCCCCGCCCAAATTGAACGTCGTCACTTTGTGTCGAGACCTGCACCCGAAAGTTCCTGAAGACTTGGTCAAGGAGAATGTCATGTCGATGTGTTTTTTGTGTGTGCTGATTTTTTCCAAGTTAGCTTTGTCACAATATTTTGTGTGGCCTGATTGGGTTCAAATTGACCCCCGCAACCCTGCCATGTGCCATGCAAGGGGCAAGGGGGTCGACAGGGTTGTGGGGGTCAGATTAATTTTGGGCGCCCCAAGTTGCTGAATGATGCCTTGACCTGTCTTCTTGGAGGAGTATGCCTGCCATGACAACTTCGGGGAACAGTTTCGCACCTTGCTAGATGAGATTCGTAATGAATTTGGCGAAGAGCCAGCAGAGCCAGCAGAGCCCCCGCAGAACAAGGATGCCACGGAACGTGGAGTCAAACGGCCTCACTCGGGTCAGGGCGGCGCTGATGCCAAAAAGCCCAAGATTGAAGCCTCCAGGTTCACTCTCATTGCTGACCTTGGCATCGAGGAGGGCAAGCTTGTGGACATTCCCATGTTGAATGTGAAGCAGCAAGGAGTCTTCTTGCATGTGCGGGTTGGGCAGGTGATTTACATGTGCAACACCAGTGGTTCCGAGGTTGTGTTGAAGGCAGGCATGATCCTCGTGGGCTTTGGGCGTGGGGCTTTCAAAGGGTCCCAAAATGTTGGGAACACAGAGATGGACCCAGCAAAGGATGTGCTCTTCGATGTGAAATCAGGAACTGATTGGGTGCCTTGGTTGATGGTTTGCTTATGTTGTGGAATCTTTCTGTTATAGGCGTTTTCAATGTTCAGAAGGCTGCCAATGTTTGATTTGGGTCCTTTTGCCTCCAGGTGTTGCTGAACAACAAGATGCAGACCTTGCATTCTGTGGTGGAAGCACAGCGCGCCAAGGTGCCCAGCTGCAAGGTCTTGTATCACGAGATGGAGGCTGCCCCGCAAGAAAAGGTGCCTGGTATGTTCAATTGCGTCCGGCAGAGTGATGTGTGGTTCACACCAGCCAAAGACAGTCAAGAGGTGACGGACCCAGCTGATCCAGGTGCCAAGACCAATCAAGTTGGTGCTGCAAAGCTGTTGCCCAATACAGCCTGGCAGTCAGACCTCATGTCAATTGTGTACAGTGTCCGCTGGAGCCCAAAAGGGCTTATGCCAGTCCGACCGCAAGTGGTTTTGCTGAAAGATTTGACGCTGGCTGCTGGACAAGCCTGCAAGCTGACCAACTAGGTTCATTTTGAACTTCTCCACGCTTGGAAGATGTCTTTCAGGCAGATGTCCTTTGTCCTTTAAACCTGGACTTTGTGTTTGTTTAATTCCAATTAGTTTTGGAACCCTGCGAGAGCGTGCCCTACGCATGCATGTGGGTGCAGGGTTGTCGCCAAAATAGTTTGCAAAGCACTAGTTAGCAAAAGTTCGAGAGATCGCATTGCAATGTGCGAAGCACAGCTCCGAACAAAAGAGACAGTACTAGAGAGAGAGTGTCCAAAAAAAAGCACAGCTCCGATGTGTCAAAAACGATGCTTTAAAAACATTTTGATGTGCTGCAAAGATGTTCATCTATCTAAGTTTCTAGGTACATATATTATATATACTAAAGATGTCCAGAAGCAAGATGGAGTCCTAGGTTTTAACATAGACTTAAAGTGCTGCAAAAGCACTCAAGAAAGAATATGAAAGAATACAAATTCTTGCAGTGCTGCGATAGCACTAAGGCAAATATTTCTTTAGGGTGCTGTGACAGCACCGTGATTTGCCTGTGCGCATTATAACAAGGTAACACAGGACAGGTCACATGTTGCAATGGCTGAGGAGTCGGCGTCGTCTTCGCAATGGCTGGGCCCGGCCCTTGGTGGCTTGGCGGTTGTTCAAATTCTAAGAAAGAAAGGGGGGGTTCCACTCCCTGCCAAACAATGATCTTTTCTGTCTCTAGGTTGCAGCGCAGCTACTTTACAGGTGAAACAGGTGAAACTTCACATTGGGCCATCGCACTGCTTGCAGTGCGATCACTGTACATGTGACCATTCATGAGTTACGTTTGTTGCGTTTGGTTGTTGTCCCATAGACACCATAGATCTCTCCGAGTGTCTTTCTCAACTTGGCACTGCGGTCTAGTACATTCCCAACCTGTTGATCACTCAGCTGCCCGTACTTTGCGAAGGTCTTGGTGTCGTTGATGCGGGCCATTCTCATGGATATGGTGTCTGGAATGTCTGATGCCTTCAGATCGCTGATCATGCGGTGTCTTGCTGAATGTGTCCGGATTGTTCTTGTCACAGGTGGGTCCTTGCATTTTGGAGCAAAGGTTTCTCGTAGTCTGCCTGTTGCTTTGCAGGCAGTATCCTTGGTCCTGCGGGCCTCTTTTGCATCTTGACGATCTGATGGAAACAAGTAGCCTGAAGGCTTTTCAGGCCAGGACCACGCATCTGTCCAGCTCACAAGTCCCCGCGCTCCTGCATTGCGCTGTCTTTTTCTTCGCACACCTTTGTGTTTCAAGCTGGTCAGTTTGGGTAGCAGCACTCGAAGTAGGCGCTTGTCCACTGCTTTAGCCCGCTTCATTGAAGATACGTGTACAGCCTTGTCTTTGATCGATATGTCCCGAGCGCGCAGGCGCAAGACTTCTGTTATTCGACAACAGAAAGCATGCGAGAGAAAGGTTGCTACATAGAGCCAGGTAGGGCCATGCTTGAGGATATGGTTTAACCATAGGCCCCACAAGGACCCTGGCAAGCTTGATGCTTGGCCTAAATGAAACTTGGTAGGCTTCCGTTTTGGTGGCCTCCCTCGCTTACGCTTAGCCATCGTCTGTTTCCCACTTGAGCCGTGCAATCTCTTTTAGACACAGTGTTATTTTTTGGAATTTTCTGTGTGGCAAAACCATGTCATTTGTGTGGTGGTGAGCCGGCAGTCCGCCTACTAGGCCCTTAGGCGGACTCCCAGGCCAAAACCCACAAAAAAAAGCGCAGGGCAGCAACACTGCAAACTGAAACCTGATCAGTTTTGATGCTATCACAGCATCGTATGAACTAGTTAAAGGTGCTGCGCGCCATTCCTTGGTGCTTATTAAACATGTATCGTGTATGGTATCAGTGCTCGCGCAGCACCTTCAATATCAGTTGCAGCCCTTGCTGCGGCTATGAGACCTGAACTGTATCCGTGCTGTCACAGCACCCTACAAACATGTACAGGATATTGTACAGGCGCTTTCACAGCGCCTTACTGATTACAATTGCTGTATTGCGCGCCATCACAGCACTGCCAAGTCTTATAGATTCGCACGCGTGCTGTCACAGCAATCTATTTACTTTGCTTCAACCATGGGTCAGGGAAGCAAAGTAAAAACGTTGGCAGCCCAATGTTAAGAAACCAAATCTTCAGCACCTGTGACATTTGCAGTCCACTCAAGTACATGAGCAATAAAATGAAATGCTTCGACAGCACCCTGGGATGCATTGAGCCTGTATAAAAACATATATATATTATATAAACAATAAATATTGCGCTTGAAATTGAAAAGGCGCCACGAACTGTTTTAGGCTCTTGTTGACAACTTGTGTCATTATCCTTGCCAATTTTGGACTTTGCTTGGCCAAGGGGCAGGATGCAAGATATATTGACCCTAATCAGTGTTGAACTGGGGTCTAATTTTAGACCCCGGTTTTTGCCAAGCAAAATTGAAAATTGGCAGTTCTCCCTTGAACCTAAAAAGGCTCGGTGAATCAGTGCACAAACTCGCCAGGACAAGCTACCTCTAATGTCTACAGTGCTGCGAAGCACCTACACAAACACACGCATCTCAGTCACTTTTCATATTTCTTTTATGCGATGAAAAAAGACATAAACCGACATATACAGTATATACATTGGTCATGGTCTTCATACTAAGCACAGATCATGGCAACTGCTTCTAAGGTGGTGTGCCTTGCTCAGGCTTTCACTCAAAGCCGGTGGCCCCAGAATCAGTTTGCAGCCTTGCTTGGCCGGGTCATTTGGTGGTGGCTTCTTGAGTCTACAATCAAGAATTCAAGGCATGTCAACTGTGCAGCGCATGAGCATTGGCCTCTGTATATTTGTCTACCACTGTGCATGTCACTTGCAAATACTGCAGCGCAAAACAGGGCACACAGGTTCCTTTGTTTGAAGCACATGGGCAGTATGCCACAGATTCCCAGTATGCAACATTAAATTAGCCAACGCCAACCGGCAAATAAATGAATAGACGCATGGTTCAACGAACGCATACACACACACACTGAGAAGCACACGCAGACAACATGCAAGCACCCGAAACAAGGCCACAGCCTCTGTCATGCCTGGCGCATCAGAGCCCAGAGCCCATGGCAGCTCGACTCTTCAGAAAGAAATAAGGGACACAAGGAAGCGTAAGGCGTCTTCCGGCAGTGAGAAGGCAGAAGGAAACCAGCAAAGTCAGAAGGCAAAGGATCTTCCAGTGGAGAAGGCAGAAGGAAAGAAAGAGAGCTGCACCGAGAAAATGAAAGACAAGGACAAAGACGTGTCAATCATGATAGAGGAGGACCAGGAGAGGACCAAGACGCAGAAGGAGAAGGAAGTGCCAAAATTGAGGAAACATGGAGAGCAGGATGAACCAAAGAAGGAAGAAGATGCCCAGAAACTGAAGAATAAGCAGAAATCTAAAAGTGAGAAGGGTGAGCCAAAGCAAGCCCAGCATGACAACAAACAGAAGAAAAGGAAAGCGGACACGGAGCCTACAGAGGAGAAGAACGAGCTCCAGAAAGTCAAGCCAAAAAATGAAAGGGGAAAGGAGGACAGGAAGCCTACAAAGGCAAAGAAAGATGAAATGGATGAGGAAAGGAACCGCGCAGAGGAGAAGAATGATGAGGTGCAGCAAGTCGAAGATGGCAAAGACATGAAGAAGGTGCATGAAAGAAAGAAGCCATCAGACCACCAAAAAGAAGAAAGTACACAGCATCCACCTGGGCCACCTCCAGGCCCACCGCCGGCTGTCGTTCAGCCCCTGCCAGGCCCACCTACGAGTCTACCGCCAAAGGATTGGGTAGGGGCATCAACAGGAAAAGGAATGAAAGAAGGAGGAAAAGGGAAAAGGAAAGATGATGGAGAATTGTTTTCGATGAGAGTGGGAAAAGATCTCCAAGGCAAAGATGGCAAAGGAACGCTAGACTTCCAGCACGTCGA
>CAXAMN010010657.1:98996-113476 GCA_963970005.1 Durusdinium trenchii | reverse complement strand
CCCAAGTGCGCCGGCGCCCGGCTGTCAGGCGTAAGCCTTTAAATATATCTCTGGCAATACTAAGAATGAAAGGAACCATTACTTAGCTATCTCTGGCAATATTAATTGAAATGAAATCTGCAATTCCCAAATGAAATCTGCATCCAAAGATCTTCAATATCAGTAAGCCAGAGAGGAAAATAACAATATATAACAATGAAAAAAAAACGAAAAACTATCCCTCCCAAAAAAGACATTATTCTGGTGGCCTTTATTGAGCAGTGCAGCAGGAAAAAAGACATTATTCTGGAGACATTTTGTTTTATATCAGAGGTCCACATTAAAGAGCGCAGACCAGGGCAGTAGCAAAGTTTCCAATGACAAAATTTCACAGTCAGTTATCAAGTGTTACAAACCAGAGAAGGATCATATTTGGCTCACAACTTTTTCAGAAACCTTTTGTTCCAAAGATATAGCTTTGAGACACTTGGGTTTGTGTAATTTGGTACAGGACATCTATGTACCCCTCGTCTGTATACCAAAACGGTTTCGCTGATTGAACATGGTGGTCGTCCTCGGCGCGCTCTGATTTTCGTGGCAGACAATGAGTCGCAAGCTTTGGACATGGTCTCCTCTACACTGACCCAATGCATCTCTAGGCTAAACTTTCTGCTCTTACTTCTGGACTTTAGACCTCTGGACCTCAAAACACGGTTTGGGGTCTCTTGCAGGGACATTTTTCACACTTCCTCCGAATAATGGCGATCATAAACCTTTCAAACCTGTTCCTATTTTTGTGGTTGGTGATCCGCTTGTCCTATTGACCCGACAATCTCCCAGTATGATACCTGGCCCAAGTCTCCAAATTCAAAGTGGAACTTTGCCCTGGATGTTTATGTTTGCTGTCCTGTCAGTCTAAGTGTCCCGGGGCCGAACATTAGTTTCAGCCCAACACGCCCTCTGCAGGAGATCGATGTAGAATAGGACCCTGTATTCAAACAATTTCGGTCCCAATCACTTGCTCTTGCTTTCGCGCGTCGCGCTGTAGCCACTATATGACAATGTCCACGCGGGCAGGACGAAGTTCCTTCAGGCCATCATTGCAGCAACTGTTTCTTGGCTGGAGTCTGTTAGTTGCTCCGTGTGTATGGTGAAGAATGCGTTCTTTTATTTTCAGCCTTTAAGTAGTCTCCTCGCAGGGTGGTAGCAAGGAGGTCGTCCACCAGAAAAGAGAGGGCGCCCGCGCCACCAAAATCCAAGTATACTGCGGGAGCATCAAACTCCTGCTAGAGCTGCAATTGAATTACGCCCAAACAAGCCACATCCCCGACTACCCAACGCATCCAAAGTAAACTGTACCTGTGAATTGGTCACCTATATACCAGCTGTTCAATGTCAAACCCTGGCAAGAGAAGAGTAATTAAGAAGAGTACATGCTTACGGTGTGGGACGGCAAGTCGCAAGCTTGTGGTCCATCCGGTTGTTCTTGAGGCGCTGGCTTTGCAAGCAGGACAAATCACACCAGGCCTGCGAATGTGCTCACTCGGGTGTATAGTTCGGGCTGCGATAAACTCGGGCTGTGTTCAATTGAGACTAGCTGGGAACAGTTCCGTTCCTGCGGCAGTTGTGGCAGGCTGCGCAAGCCTTCCGTGGCAAGTACTCTGTGGAGGGTACGTTGTTGCCCAATGCCGATTCCGAGGCCACTACTTGGTGTTTGCCGCGATGTTTGCAGGGTTGCGCGATGGGCAATTCTCTGGAGGTGGCGTTGTGCACAGCCATAAGCGCAAGGAAACTAACAAGTAATTAAGCGACGTTCCGGAGCATATCATACAATAAAACTCTTTCGTTATATGTATTTACGCCCGAGACTATCTCAATACGCATGGATATTGTTGTTTCACGCTAGTGTCAGATCATTTTTTGGCTCAAGGAAAACAGGTGTTCGTATCGTGGTCGAAGACGGTGACCTCTAACTGTAACGACAGGTCATCAGCCGTATCGCCATGAGTGCGGTACGCGCTTGTTTGTCACTGTCCCAATTCCTACCATAGGGTTTAGCGCACAGCCCAGGGGCAATGGCGCATGATGGAGCTGGTTCGCGAGATGTAAGATCTCGCTCTGGCTATTTTCCAACCTCCTCCAGGATACGCACAGAGCAACCTGCGGTTGCCTTCTGTTTCTGTTCCTTCTTCACCGTTTAGATCAGAGCCTTCGCCGCATGTGTTTGTTCATAACATTGATGCCAGGCAGATTCACCAACAAGCAATGCTTGTGAACCAAGACCGTTCAGTGGAGGTGGCTGAGGTCGCTGAACTGGCAGGCACTGATGGCGGAGCAGAACCAACACTTCACCAATGAGCCTCAACAATACAAGGACATTGCCAATGAGGCGAGAACCTTCGTAGTGGAGCCCTCAGAACAACAAGAAGCTCTAGCCGCAGCCGAAAAGAAACTGCACGACTTGAGCAATGCGCATCATGAAAGGCAGTCTCTAGACAGACAAGCTATTTCAATCAGCTGACGCTTGAGAGACATGCTGCCACAGAGACTGAGCGCGCGCTTGTGAGACAGAGAGAGGACGCATTCCGGTCAGCGCTCGCCAAGGAGTTGAGAGGCGAGTTTGAATGCGCCTCGGGGGAATCGAGCGCCCTGTTCAGCCGCTTGGCGCCTCTGCCCCTGCAACGAAAGCGCCTCACCGCCCGGGAGCCCTGGCGGGGCAGATCCTGAGACCGTGACAAGGATGATGACGATCGTAAGCCGAAGAAAGATAAAAAGGAAAAGAAAGATCGGAAGGAAGAGAAGAGCGACAAGGTTCCCAAGAGAGGACGCGTGAAGGAGCGAAAGAAGAAGCGCTCTTCCTCTGCCATCTGACTGATCAGGTTGATTTCGAAAATTGCAAATAAAGAAGATCGAAGATAGGGAAAATGACAACCGCGCCAAAGACGCGGACAATCTCCTTATCCCAAAGTTCCCAGCGCCCGAGAAATACCGCGATTGGAAGATCTAGGTTTCTGAGCTGGCAGCCAGATTTCAAACCAGAAGCTTGAAAACTGAGCTGCTTCACAGCCTAAAATTGAGCTGGCTGCCTGTTTTTTAGGAGCAGCTCGAAAACGGAGCTGCTGCCACCTGTGAGCAGCTCAGTTTTCAAGCTGCTGAGTCAAAAACTGAGCTTCCAATGGTTTTTGTTATAAACCATGAGAAGCTCAATTTGGAAGCTCAAAAACTGAGCTTCTTGGAAGCTCAATATTTTGAGCTGCAAAAATTGAGCTTCTGATGTTTTGTAGTTTTGGAAACATTGTGTGAGAGGTTTGTGAAAAGCATGATTTGCTGGGCAAAGATTGTGCCAACGGTTGTTGCCTTCTGCAGGCAAGCTGTGTGAAAAGCATGCTTTTTGGCAAAACATTGCGCCAATGGTTGGTGCCTTCTGCAGGCAAGATTTGTGAAAAGCATACTTGGGTGGCCAGAGATTGTACCACTGGGTGCCGCAGGCAAGCTACAATTCACTTGGACAGGGGGTTGCGCACTTCCACCTGTCAAACACCTCAAAAGAATTGCGCCCAGGATTGTTTTTGCCACCCCTCCTAGTCCACAGCTTTGCTAAAATTCCTCCCATGGTTTCACCTTTGTAGCGCGAAAAATCTTTCACTGGGAGCCCCGTTTCACACAAGTGCAAGAAAAGGTGCAGCTTAGGCATGATATGCCAAGATTTTGTGTCATCTGGGTCAATTTGGAGGGCTTCTTTTTCCAATTCGATGTATTGTTGGGCCACTTTCTGGCCAGCCCTTGGCAAGACAGTGGTGTCATGACACTCCATGGCTGCATGCGCTTTTGCCAGAAGCCCTGGCAAGCTTTGGACAGCAAGCTGACGAGGCTTTCTGCGGCAAGCTTTTGGACAGCAAGCTGATGAGTCTTTTGCCATCCAAGTGCTTGTTTGCTATAATTGGAAGCAAAGGAACCAAGTGTCTGTGAGCTCCTGGCCCCTTGATGGTTGGAGGGCCAAGTGGCTTTTCTCTGGCGTGATGGTGGCAAACCTGTATTCCACGTTCAAAGTTTTGTAATGTTGCTGAATTTCATCCCACAGAGAAGGCGCCCTCTCTCTGAAGCTACTTCACATAGCACTTGCCCTGCAATGTCAGCGCCCACATTTTGCAATGGGCCTCCAGCACTCATTGCACCATTCATTGCCTTCTCCAGGCAAGCCAGCGTCTGGCATAGTGGGCTGGGGTGTTGGCTGGGAAGGTGGAGTTGGAGACTCCTTTTCTTCCTTGACCTCGTTTTTGGTTGTCTGGATGAGGGTGCCATTTGCTGGCAAGCCAGTTTATGGCATTTCATCCACATCCATTGCTTGTGGAGATTTGGGTGGCTCTGACACAGTCAGCCCAGGAGGACTTCTCACCTCAACTAAGTCTTCATGCCGGGCATGCCTCCACCGCCAGCATGGCCTCCTGCAACAAACAGACTCAACACACACCTTCACCTCCAGCATCGTGGGCAGCCTCCGACACTGAAAATGGACACGACACAGGATCCACATCGACGCTCGCCTTCATGAGGCGAAGACGACGTTGCGTGAACAACACCCAGTTCTTTCATTGATCTTCACCCATGTGTTTTCATTGCATAATGACCATTGTTTTCATTGATCAGAAATCACTTGTATAAACAAACAAACACAATCAGTAAACTCTTCCAAGAAGCGATGGCCTCCAACCTTTTTTTGTCAGGCACAAATGCTGATGTGTGCCATTCCATGAAGCATCCCAATCTATTTGTGGGAAAAGTCAAAATGATATTTCTGCCCGCATCATGCCATGCCAGTCCAAAAGTGATTGGAGGCACGCTGCTTCACACATGCTCCAGGATTGTTGCGCACCAAAGTAACCAACATTCCAGCAGGTTTGTTAGATTTCTCTGAAAAAAGCCAAAGGCTTAGCAGTACCTTAGCAGTACTCTGCTAACTAACATAACTATGTTAAACCTTAGCAACAACCTAGCCGATCAAAGCACGTGATGCATTTGACCGCAACCTGGTACGTCCATGCCTGTAGCTGTTCGGACCACTCACACGGCTGTTTCTTAACAGTCTCTTCGTCCCATCCCTGAGCAACCTACACACTGAGCGGCAAAATGTTGCCCTCTACTTCTTGTCTGAAGGCATGGATCTGTTGTGTCGTCCGCTGGCTGATCAATGCGGCGCGGACTGTCTTCCACGTCATCGGTCCCTCCCCACGCTCCGTCTGCAGACGCGCGTAGAAGGCTTTTTGCTCGGTGCCATGACATGCCTTTCAAGTCCTCGGGAAGCTCCCCGAGGTTGCGGCGCATTAATTTGCCTGTCCACTGATCGCGCGCGAAGGATTGCCCGCGCATGCGCCCCTGCTCGACTGTTGCCAGCTGAGCTTGCCTTCTCGTGGTTGCGACCGCCAGATCTGCCACGTGAGACAATTCTTTGGAAAACTAATTTGGTCCAAGCCAACCGGCGAGATTCTTTTCCAACAGTACTCGCATTTCTGCATTCCTGTCTCATGGCGCACGTCATCCGCATCTGTGGAGTCCTCCTCCTCACCGTTCGACTCCGACGCAGCAGCTCTTGCCGCGGACTATGCCTTCGCCTCAGTGCGGGGTGGTACAGCTTTAGCCTTCGCAGTAGTGCCGGGTGTAGGCTCGGCAGCGGGTGAAGTATAGTGCCAGTTTGGGGAGAGATCACTTCAACGCTGACCGTTTCTTCACTGGTCAATCTCCGCGCAGGAGGATCCGTACGCGGTGGTGAACCTCCCCGACCGTTGGGCCTGCTGGTGTACCTGCGACGCGCGCGTATTGCGCAGAATCTATGGAAATATCTAGAACGCGCGCAAAATATACAATATACAATATATATGTATGTCCTAAATATGCTCAGCTCGTTGCCCAGCAGGCAATGTAGCCAAAATCAGCGAAGCCATGCCAGTCAGAACACGCAAGCCACCTGAGTAGACGCTGCGTGGGCATCTACTATGGTAATCCTATATATATATATATACCGCGCGGGTATATATATATATATAGAGGTTCATATACTCGGGACACACCGCGCAGGTATATACGCACGCCACCATGCCGCGTGGGTATGGTCGCAATGAACCACTTTACTGGTGACTCGGCTGCCAGTTGCATCGAGTCATATACCGCGTAGGTATATCTGCACGTGACCATACCGCGCAGGCATGGTCGCCATGAACCACTATATACCGCACAGGTCCAGCGACGCATGCGCAGCCTGCCAATCATTGAGTCATACGCCGCGTAGGTATATGCACGCCACCACACCGCGTAGGTGTGATCGTAATGAGCCACTATAAACACCGCGAAGGCATATATAGCGGTTTACACGTGGGTGCCTCACAGCCTGCCACTCGTTGGCGCACATACCGCGTAGGTATGCGCACGCCAGCTACACACCCCGCCGGCGCTACCACACTGGTCCACAATATAGTTTTTTGTTCTATATATCGCTATAGAGTCTATCGAGTCTAGTACAAACGAACACAGACACACATAGAAGTATGTATATATACTTTTTTGGTTTTTCCATCCAAAAGCCATCTATATTATATATATATGTAGTAAACGTCGACGATTCAGGCTCCCGCCTCCATGGTGGCCTCGAAGCACGCGCGGTCGACCCCCCTGCAGAGCCCAAAGCGCTGCGGAGAATATAAAACTGCGGCCTGTTCATGTCCGACGATATAAAAATATCCGTATAAAAATGTACGGTCTAAGGCACGCTCCACTCTTTTCTCCAGCCTGGTATCTCTGTATGTGGCAACGCACGCCTACCCTGCTCAGCGATGAGATGAGAACGTTAGCTGATTGCGTTCCACTCTGCCACAGCCTTGCGGTGAGCTTTTCTGGCCGCCTCTAAGGCTTCCACCGGAGACCTTCCACGCTTGAGGGCTTCCTTCCTTGCGGCGTTGTAGCGTCGAGATGCGAAATGCTTGCAGGTACCAGGTCCATCACCAGAAGGTCCGGCCTTCTTCCCTCCAGCGGAGCTGGCGGGTCTCCGGATAACGCTTGGCGCGGCGCTTGGTTTCCATCCCTGCATGCAAACCGCGCAGTTTCTCCTGCACCGATGTAGCGGCAGCCGTTGCTGGTGGATCTGCACTCACTCTTATCTCCGTGAGTGGGTGTTTCCAACGCATCAGCCTCCGCCGGCGTCTCCTCCCGCAGGTCTTCGAGTGCCAGTGGGGTCCGCTGGGGTTGCGCAACGGGTGCCTCCATGTGAGCCCTTTGAGGTTCTTGCGCTTGGTGCATGGCTGCAGCCGCGTAGGCTAACTTCGCAGTGGACGCCACTGCGTCCACCAGTTTGTCCATAGATGGCGTTAGTAATCGCGCAAGTCGATGCACTTCCTGAGCCAGCAGACTCATCCCCGCGCGCCAAACGGTTCGTGTTGCGCATGGGCCAAGCTTTGGCCATGGCCCCGAAATCGAGACATCCAATCGGAATGGGCGCCGGGCGCGCGCCCTCGGGAAAGGCCAGTTCTCTGCACGTAGGTGGGAGATGTGTTCATGCTTCCGGCAGCGCAGTCAATGGTTTGCAGTATCTTTCTGATGAGTGGCTTACGCCGCGCAGACAGATTGAACATAGCATTGCTAGACATGGCCAACGCTTGACCTTGGTAAGACAAGGTCCTGTCCAGAAACCTTTTCATTCAACAGAACCTGCCAAACGCTTTCGGGTAAAAAACGGTGCATGTCCGTGCAATCCTGGGTGGCTCTCCTACCCTGGATCACATCTGTTCCGTCCAGGGTTTTCTCCGCAACGTGCTCGCGCAGAACACGCAGCGAGTCCTCAGCCCACACATCCTCATCCAACAAGGAGAAGATTTTGGCAGCTTGCACCGTCGGAACCTCTGGCACAGCGGCCAATGCTTCAATATGCTCTCCATCTGCTTTTGCCGCGCATCACTGTAGCAGGGAAGGCTTCGCAAGCCTTTCAAAAACTGCTGCCCAGCGACCCGTTGTCGCTCAAAAACGGTGGCCATATCGTCCCCCACCTATGAGCCCAAAATGCTACATGTCATCGTCTACAGAAATACAAACGTTTATAGCAAAAACCACATCTGATAAAAAAAATCTTGAAAACGAGACAAAACCTAAGTAGCCAAGTAGTTCCTAAGTAGTTCCTATAAGTAGTTATGCCAAGAATATCATGCTACTTATAAAGTACGTATAAGTAGCTCGTAAGTAGCTAAGTTCATCTTAAGTAGACATTTCACTGTACTTACAAACCAAGTACAAACCACTTATATACTTACAACCATACTTGAGTCCTGTATCAATCACTTACCACAAACTTACAAAGCACTTATGAGTACCTAAGTCCCCGCAGTTACGGAAGTGTGAAGGTATAGCAAGTTAATATCGATATTAATCCAGTGAGTTTGCACGGTACCGGTACCCCTGGGCACCCCCCATGGTGTGAGACTCACTGACAGAGTCACTGACGCGGTTGACTTCTTTCTCAACCACCCAGGTATATTGGCCCGGTGTCGAAGCCCACCGAGGCTGAAGCGCACGGCAACGCTCGCTCATCATTTGGTGGAGCCCATGCGCGACGGCCGTTCCCATGTGGACGCTACGTGCGACACCGACACCGATCCATTCGAAGCCTGTTTGAACACACTGGGAAGGATCGACAAAGCCCACAAGGAACTCACGGAGAGCAACCCAGCTCGCATCATGACGCAGCTGCCTTGCCTGCAGGGGCAGCTGTCGACGTATTCCATCTTTGCCGGAGACTCTTCGATGGCATTGGTTGATGAGTCCGTCTTCGCCGACGGTACAACCCGCAGGGTGAAGCGCAACGCGGGCGAAGGTGGGACTTCATTCGTGACTCTTGACCGAGAAGTGCGGATCGGTCACCTGATCGGTCCAATGCTCCCTTGGGGGAAAGGCCTGGAGCAGATCATCGACGGCGTTGAGTTTTGATTGGAAAACAAAAGGCGTCGCACGTTGAGAGACGTTGCGCCTGCGGTTAGCGTGGTGTTGTAGGCCGGGAATCATGTGTACGGCAACCGCGGCATTGTAGGCAACCCTTGGGTGGGTTGATACCAACGTTCTTCACAGGAACCCCGCCAAGCGGCGGGCGGCCTACGAATGGCAAGCAGAACTGAATTGGCGCAGAAACATGCCCAACAGATGCGCCGGCTTAGGCCGTAAGGCAGAGAAAAGACGTCATTTGTGTTTGCGACGTGCCGTCCTATGGTCTCTCCAAAGAATACGCTCGGCACATGCGCCAGACTGCTGAGATCTTCAAGAAGCTTGGAACTGTCAGGGTCACTGGAACCACTCTTGTGCGCTCTTGTTACCGGTGCCCGGTACGACAACTTTCATAATTGCTTGAACTCTGAGATCATTGAACAGAGAAATACTTCGTCAAGTATTACTCGGCAGTTGGACTGCTCGCCTACCGGGCCTACCGCTATTGGGTGCTCTCAGGAGTTGATCATCTCCGCAATAAAGAAGCGAGCCTGTTTGCGAAACCCAGAGGTGAGAAGACAAGGCGACAGATCGCACTCGAGCACGTTTGGGAGAAGCGGATCAAGGACGGCTAGCTGCTCTTCCTGAGTGATTGGTCAGAGGAATTCGCTGGCTCCGGTCATATGGTCACCATTATTTCTGAATTGCAAGAGCCGAAAGCTGCTGTTCAATCAGAGGCTCCACAATATGCCACGGCCATCGGTTGATCGAAGCAACCGCTGGCGCCATTCTGTGCCCGCGTTGGATTCCCCAACATTTGCCATCTACGTGTATGACACGCAGGCTCGCTGCTATGCCTTCGGCAACCATGTATGGTAGAAGAGACGAGCGGAACACCGCGGACAAGTGAAGTTTTTCTTTTCAGCGCGCGCTGGGGAACCGGATGCCACGGATGAAATGACAATTGAGTCTCCAGTTGAGAAGACCACCAAGCTCGTGTTGGGTGAGTATGAGAGCTGGTGCGGGCAAGGTGGACACCTTTCAGCCTTTTGCCCAGGACAAACTAATGAAATCAAAAACCATATGGTCAGCGGGCGCAACGACCCTGATTTGGAGACATATGAGATCACCTACCTTACGCGAAAGCCCAACTTCAATGCCTATCCCACTGGTCCAAGCGCGCGCGCTTTTGAAGCGCCGGCTCGCCACGCGGCAGCGTGTGCCTTATGGTGTTGTCCCTGCTTTCTATAAGGCTAGCTGTGCACTATCCGTTCTGTTGCACTCAAAAAGATTCACGCAGAGAGTTTCGACTTGGACTTGATTGCGCGTGCACGCCATGAGGGTGAATGTGAACTAGCTTCAACTTGTCTTATTGGTTCCCCCTTCAGGCGTCAAGTTTCCTCTCCATCTCAAGGCAGGGACCCGGTGTTGCATGTGTTGCGCATACCGGAGGACCGGATACGTTTGTAGGCCCTAATGCATGCAGTGTACATACCTCACTCCTTGGCTTTTCGTTCAGTGGGGGGGTTGTTTCACGCTAGTGTCATATCATTTCACCCTTACCTCGATGTAATTGGCTCAAGGAAAACAGGTGTTCGTGTCGTGGTCGAAGTTGGTCAGCCACCTGTAACGACAGATATGATGCGGGATGGTTCGTCAACAGGCTTCTGTTGACGCGGTACTTGGAAATGCTTGGCCCTTGGAAATGCAACGGGCTTCCAGGTACCTGAAGACGATGCCGCACTAAGCTTCTTGGCCGTGGTAATCATGGTTTGTGGGTTCGCATTTGTGAAGAGCGCAGGATATGTCGCACTGCGTCGCGCGATGACTTGGCGGGCGGTTAGTAGAAGGAATCGTTTGGAATCGCACTTTGAGGTATAGATTCGCGGCTGGGCAACCGGGCACAGGCGAAGCCGAGCAGTTCCTTGGAAATATCACTGAAGCTGCGCCACTGAGCCTTGCTGGTTTCATATATATTTCCCATCTAAGAAGGCGCAAGACGTCAAGTTTGAAGCCTTCAACATGAAAACTCTCACATGCTCTAACCAGGTAAACGACTGGAGCAGGAATCATCAGCCGGCCCAGGAATGAGCCTCCTTTGCAGTTTGTGTTTGTGTTTGTGTTTTCAATCTTGGTGATGACCACAGCCTGTTCGTCAACTCAAGCAGAGCCCTTGCGGAGTGGCCTAGGTATGCAAAGATTCCAGAAGACAGGACTGCAGAGGTTGCCAAAAAGTGTTTTGACCCAATCAGGCCCAATTACATGTGTCCTTTTCTATTTTTTGGTGAGCACCCTCAGCACATGGCCTTGGCGCGCATAGCACTAGTCAATATACCCCGACCCTAAAGTCTTCGGAGACGCGGGTGCCATTTCTCGGTGCATTTGCCAAGGTACCATGTCTACAAGAGCCAGGATCATTTGGACGCCTTCCAATCGGTGTATCGCCGTTTGCGACGCACCGGCAGGGATTCTGAGGACAAGGATGTGTCAGACTCCATGTTGAAGGCCACGGCGAATAAAAGGCTACCTTGGGGCAGAATGCAACATAGCATCTTGGTTAGCGTCGAGCAACCCGACTAGGTATTGTAGAGCTTCGCGCGCCAACGATCCCATAAAGATTGTTGTTTTTGCGCGCGCGGTTTTGAAGCATGCTCCCGGCGCGCGATGGTACTCCAAAAGCACCGTGCGGCTTCGTGAGGCCTTTCATCATCATAAGTCATAGTACGTTCACCTCACATGGTCTCTTGACCCGGGTCTTGTCGCGGTGTTGTTGGGGACTCGTCGTTTGGGCCCGCAGGCCACCCTGCTACACTTTGGCAGGAAAAACAACTTAGAACGCTTAGAAGCCGCTAATTTGTGGGTCTTTTATATAGTAGGACTTGAGGTGCACTACGGGCCGCATTTCAGGGAAGCAACACGAACCAGGTCGAGGCTGAGGGCAAAGGGGCGCAGCAAAGGTTCCAGGGACACCAGCAAAGGGCAGCGTTCTTTCACCTCGGCAGCCCACTTCTCGCTGAGGACCTTCTTCCACGGCGCCCAATCCCACGCTTTGTTGTCACAATCTTCAAAAGACCAATTGCTGATATTGATGTAAGCATTCAGCATTTCCGAATTTCCAAATCCACCACGCAGCCAGAGTACTGAGTATACTCCTTCTCCAGCCGAACACTACAAGAGTGTCCCGCAAGACTGTCCCAGAACAGTGTCCCACAAGAGTGTCCTTTAGAGTGAACCACAAGAGTGTCCTACAAGAGTGTCTCACAAGAGTGTCAGGCCGGCACGCTGTGCCCACATGGCGTGGCAGTGGGAAGGACAGAGGCCAAGGTGAAACTACTGGCATTGGCGTTCGATACACAAGACTCGTTCGATTTCAAAGACGGGGACGTTCTTCAAGTTTTGTAAGACTGACTGACGTATTTGAAGTGCACTGTCGTGTTTGATGCAAACTGGTCGCATCAGCCCCTTGTGCAGAAACTTTGGAGCCTATGGAAACAGATTGGGGGTGGGCGGGAGCAGCGGCTCAAGAAAAGAACAACTGTTGAAAGCAAAGCAAATGCAGGCCGTGAATGACCACGAACTCACAAGCGCTGCAACGCAAGGTGCCAATACTATTGTTTCTGCGGTTCCAAGCTTACGAGCAGAGTTTTTTCCTCCAAAAAAACCGGCGGGATCGGCAGCTAAAGCTAGCTGCTGCCTACAAGTCAAGCACGGCCTCACCAGGTGAGCTTCACAGACCCGCGATGCCAAAAGGGTTTTTGTATGTTTTTTCCCGAAAGCATGGCGCAGGGTTCTTCCGGAAAATCACTTGAACACTTACACTTCTATACTTACAATGGCACTGAAGTATCCAAGTGAAAGTTTGCAAGTGAAAGCATCCAAGTGCAAGTATGCAAGTGTAAGTATCCAAGTGTAAGCATGCAAGCGTAAGTATGAAAAACGTTCACGGGAGATATCCTAATGAAAAACATTCCCCCACTTTGAAAATTCTCTTTGAAGGCGGAGGGTGGGACGAACAGCGTCAACCGAAAATGCAACCCTCTGCGGAGATCGTGCGTGTCGAGTGCGCGATACGCCGGCGAGAGTGCGATTTGTCCGGTGTGCGCGCAACTTGGATGGGCTGGGTCCTTACTAGTGGTTTAACATGTTTAACATAGTTTAGCTAACTTTTACTAAGTGTAGGCTAGTTGCTTAGAGTGTATCTATTACAAACTAGACGACGAGTGGCCCGAAAGCATTTTTCATCACGTAGGAAGTTATCTGTTAAGTGTGCAGTGTGAAGTGTTAAGTCGAGTGAGTTGAGGTAGTGTGTGTGTGTATCTATGTCCGTGTGTATATGAGTCTGCGTATGTGTGTGTGTTCGTGTAAGTTGAGGCAGTGCGTGGGTGTCTGTGTGTGATGCGGCCTCCCAAACCCCCCACCGGCGGCCAAGCGGTGACAGCCCAGCTCATCGTCGTGAGCATTTGGGCTGCTGGTAAGGAGAGAAGCAGCGTGCACGCCTCCAGGAAATCTCACTGAAAAAAGCAAGCTGGAATGAAGCGTACTCAAGTTGTACTACAAAGTCGTCAGTTCTCATCTTCCAGCTCCACAGATTGCTCCGCGTACTAAAAGTGCACTACCAGGTCGCCAGTTCTCATCTTCCAACTCCCCAGATACTCCGCGTACTCAACTTGTACTACCCAGTCGCCAGTTCTCATCTTCCAGCTCCCCGGATACTCCGCGTACTAAAGTTGTACTACCAAGTCATTGTACTACCAAGTCACCAGTTCTCATCTGGCCACTCCAGATACTCCGCGTACTAAAGTTGTACTACCAAGTCATTCTACTACCAAGTCACCAGTTCTCATCTGGCCACTCCCCAGATACTCCGCGTACTAAAGTTGTACTACCAAGTCATTCTACTACCAAGTCACCAGTTCTCATCTGGCCACTCCCCAGATACTCCGTGTACCAAAGTTTTACTACCAAGTCGCCAGTTCTCATCTTCCAGCTCCCCAGCTACTCCGCGGACTACAGTCGTACTACAAAGTCGCCAGTGCTCATCTTCCAGCTCCCCAGATACTCCGCGTACTCAAGTTGTACTACCCACTCGCCAGTTCTCATCTTCCCACTCCCCAGCTACTCCGCGTACTAAAGTTGTACTACCACGTCGCCAGTTCTCAGCTTCCAGCTCCCCAGCTACTCCGCGTACTAAAGTTGTACTACAAAGTCGCCAGTTCTCAGCTTCCAGCTCCACAGCTTGCTCCGCTGCTAAAGTTGCACTAGAAACTCGCCAGTTCTCAGCTTCCAGCTCCACAGCTTGCTCCGCTGCTAAACGAATCGCACTCTCGCCTGCATTTCGCGCACTCGACACGCACGATCTTTGGGAAAAGGACAGGCATATGTTGGTGGAATGCCACACGCTGGCTTGGTTAATTGGGTTTAACAAAGCACATTTTGATGCAATTCCAAATTGGCTTGGAGCTGACAACTGCTTGTTAACATGCAATGTAGCAATGGACACACATTCTATGAATGCCACAATGGCTCAAAAATACATTACTATTTAC
>CAXAMN010010657.1:75155-98986 GCA_963970005.1 Durusdinium trenchii | reverse complement strand
ACAGACATAGATACACGACACATAGACACACACAGAGACCCACACACCTACTCAACACTTCACACTTAACACCTAACACACAACTCACATTCTAACTTCACACGTGGTGAAAAATGCTTTCGGGCCCCTCGTCGTCTAGTGTTTTAGTTGCTCGCGCGGGCACCAAGAACAACTTTAAAGCATGTTCTCAGCCCGCACACGCACGCATCATCACAGCGCATGTTCTGACACAAGCTCTTTTCTGAGTGTGTAGCGACCGGTTCCTGTTTCAAGTCTGGGGGTCTGGAGGCTGGACCTGTGTTCGCCTCACGTGGTTGTTTATTGATTTATATACGTCATCGCGGTCCGCGGTCGCATCGCGGCGGTTCGAAAGTTCTTGCTGTTGGGGGGGCCCGGGGAAGCATTTGGAATAGGTTTTGGATGGATGGAATGCTTCATTCGTGTGAAATATCGTGCAATCGTGACTTCCCAAGTGTGAGCAGGTGCGCCGTTGGGATTTGCTGTTCAGGCTCTTGCCTGGAGGCTGTTTCCAAGACAAGTCTCAGCTAATGAGAACGTGCTCAGTTCCAATCCTGCGGTGCGGTGCAAGTTTTTGCTGAAGGAATCGTGAGGTCCATTGTCAGACCACAACACATTTCACTTCACCCGTGGTTTGCGTTTCATAAACGATTAGAATCTAGCGCTCAACCGAACACTGTTCATGATGTGGTGAAAGCTGTGGCACAAACATAGAGAACATCTGGTGATTCTTTCCTGGCTTCCAGGATTCCACATAGGCAACACAGCGTCATCGTCTGAATTGAAGATGGGATGTGCTTTGCCAAAAGTTCCTCTGTGCACCTTACAACGCTCGAGAAAAAAACGGTGGTAAGGTTATTCAAAGACACAACAGGAGAGATGTCGTCACATCAAACCCTGGTTTTCTTAGTAAAGCATCGTTCTGCCGTAAAGCGCTGATCAATTCATTGGTAGTGAATTTTTGCGGCAGAATGTGTCGCTATGTCGCAATGGAATTGGCGACAGGGATTTCTGTCGACTCGTCCATTCGCACGGGGTTCAAAGGAACTGACCAAGACTTCCGATGTCATGAGTCATCATCATAGCACTCCATAATTTTTTCCAGCAAGGAAACTCTGACGCACAGTTGAAGTTTCACCATACGGAAGGAAATGCTTACTGTACATAAAACATCATAAAACCAATCAGCAAGGAGATGGAAAATTTTTTCGAGTCAGAACCCTTAAAGTGCTGATTGTTTCTGGTTGCCTTCACAAAAATTATCTTGAAAGGGGCCTATTATGACTTTTCCCTGCCATTTGTGACAAGATGCATAGGAATGGTACACTGTCATGTAACTGATTCCTTCAGTATGACAGTAACAAGAGGACTGCATATTCACATCACAAAAATGGACCTGGTCTGTTATTTCCTTTGGGGGCCGTAACAAAAACACGTGTTTTCCCGATGAGTGGCCCAGCAATGAGATTGCAGCGCGACAACTAGATAGAAACTCGATTCTGTTTAGGAGAAGGGCTGTTTATGACAACACAGTTCGGCTGTAAGTGCTCAAGATGTTGGCATATCACCTTTTGGACTCTCAGAGGGCGAACACTCGCTTGTCCACTGGACATTATACTTTCCAGTGAACAAGCGCAAGTTCTTTGAGTATTATACTTGGTTCAGCAACGGCGCGCTTTGGGTGACACGTTTCAATGGAGTGTTCCTAACATTTCCAGTGCATAAGTGCGTGTTCTTTGAGTATACTTGGTGCAGCAACGGCCGGTACCTTTTGGGAGACACATTTCAATGGGGTGTTCCGAACCATTGTCACCTGTTCCCCCCACCCCACCCAATAGATTGTTTGGCGGTCGACTCTCCTTTCACCTTCTCTCCTCTGAAAGTGCGCAAGTGAGTGCGCGGTGCGCAAGTGAGGTAAAGTGCACAAGTGGGAGTTTTTCCAGTGCTCAAGTGAGTGCTTGGCCCTCTCAGAGTGGAAAGATTGTGACCTGCCTTGAAGTCAATACAAGTATCAACTTTAACACTGTTTCGAGAAAGGAACAATGATAATGATAAACCACTGTTTCCATGCAACAGTTCAACAACATCAGAATTGATGTGTTTGGCAAACCAAAAGATTTGCTCTCCAAACTCAGCCTCAACGTAAAGTGCATGGTCTTCACTTATATAACTTTTCGAGGTAATCGTCAATTGCCGGAACGGATACATCATGCAACTCAGTTTATGATGGTCGATGGTTAAGCCTTGGCCGAGATGCATGGTGTCAAAGACTCCTTCCACACCAACATGTACTCCACACTGGGGGGCTCAAAGGTTCAAGCCAGACTCTTCACCACTCACGAAGCAGTTGTGTGGCATACTTCATGACATTTCATGACACTGGAATCCCGCTTTGATCCGCTTAGTGTGTTCGATTCATGGCTCAGAAAACCACAAGAAAAGGCTGAACCAAGGCCTGGAAACTGCCCAGGGGAAACTTTGCGCCACACTGTTAGCCGTTAGCCTTTAGCCCATCCAGTTCTAAGCGCGTATAAGCTGCCCAGGGACAAGGCAAAAAATGCAATTGTCGAAACCGATTTGAAGGTGTGAAAATTGCCTAGGGGCGACCTGCTGGGATCCACTGAAAGACAAGCGGAAACTGCCCAGAGAAAACCTTGCAACACGCCTAGGCCTATAGCCCATCTAGTTCTGCACACCAAAACTATGGAAGCTGCCTGCAGACGACTCTTTGAAAGAGGTGTGGAAGTTGCCTAATTCCTATGTGTTTTTTTGCTGGCTACAACTCTTTGGACATACCAAGTGCGAGAATGTATGCGAGGAGGTCTCGAGGGAGGTTGATATGATCACAACATAGGAGCCCCCAACCAACTACCCAACATCCCTCAAGTCTTCCCTTGGTTTCCCTTTTGGATCTTGTGGTGATAGAAGTTGTTCGTCAACGTTCATTTTGTCCCTGTCCAGCTTACCTCACCTCATCATGTCCCACCATCTCACTTGGAGATTGAAAATGAAATTGCGGCGAAAGTGAAGCATTGGGAGAGATTCTCGTTTCCAGACTCCAACATAATCCAACTGTTTTTGGAAATTGCTTTGCTTTCGAGAGTGTGCGAACCTACAGTACTTTTGGGGATGCCTAAATCCAATACCCATCATAGGGGGGTCTTTTGGTCAGGTGATTCGTTTTATATGCAGTATGTTGATCCATTGAGCATGTCTTTTTCTCCATATGCAGTAGGCCGTTGCTTGCTGCCGCAAGGGCCCGTCTCCAGGTTTGCCCCACACGGCAGGATTGGGGTAGCTAGATCCTATAGTAGACAACCCGCCCTATCGTGACCTTTTCTGCTGCAGGCATCACCCAGTGCTTGGCCAGCCCAATGACAAACACGACAGTAGACAACAAACAATGAGATGCTTGTTGACAGCACTGGCCATTAACATGAGAACAGATCATGACAAGCATAACTAATGACAACACCATCACCAAGCATAGAAATAACATGAAATAACCACAATACACACACATATATCATATATATATTGTCAGGCGGGGATAATTCGACGTGAAAAGAATGTTTGTTTTTGGACTTGGCAGTGTATGACCTTTTCCACAAAACATATATAGCTTGGCACCCATGCAGGCAATGGACTACGTGCAGAAAAAGAAAGGGCAGGGCAATGCCAAAAGTGAGTAGATGGCGTTGAAGTCGCCCCCTTTTCTCCCAAGCAACCCAACGTACTTTCTGATGCGCCCCCAAATTGCTTGGATTGGGTGTTTGATGGCTTTTGAGCGGCTTGGGAAGATTGGACTATGCGCAAGTTTCCATCAGGCAGGGGGGTCATCATTGATCCCAATCGAGGCGCGGAAAGCTTTCACCGAAGGCCTCGACTGAACGTTGAGCATGCCATGAGGGCGCGAAAGATTCCAACAGCGACAGCAACCAACTGTTGATCAGTTGTGCTTCGTTTGCTAGTCAGAACACGACCGATTGCTTTGCACTGCCCACTGTGTGGCGCATTCCAGCTCAAGCATACGTTCCTCTCCCACAGCAGATCAGATGCTGGAGGCTGGAGGCGCGAGTTCCGTGCCGTGTGGGCACAGACGAAGGGCAAAATCGTTGTTGAAAGCAGCGCAAGGCAACTTCACAGCTCAGTGGTCCATCTTCCAAACTGCCAGGTTGGGAAATGCAAACGGCCGAATGCCGTTGAAGAGTCGGCTTTGGGAGCTCTTTACCTGGCGGAAAGGACGGCGCAATCGTGGAAATACTTGTGACTTGTGGCTGTTGGTAACCTGCAGGCAGTGCACACGTGCACACACTCTGAAGATGAAGATTATGTGAATGAATAAGATTGACATTGCGTTTGCATATGAAGCCTCACCATTCAAAGAATGGTCGCAGAGGTGTTGCATGGCATCGGGTATCACAGATCCAAGTTGTTTTAAAGGATCCGAAGGCCACAGCAGAATTTGTTCGACAAAGTGACAAATTGTTGTCCAGGTGGTCCAGATGGGGACTTGGCCTTCACCTCTTTGTCGCCCATGCAAGTCGTGCACCGCTGCTCGAAGCATTCGCTGCATGTTGCTCATGTTGGCAATTTTAGCGTGATTTGAATTAAAATTAAACTTAATTCTCATAGCTTCTTGTTACTAGTAAGGCCCTTGCTCCTAGTAGCGATGCACTTGTTTCATGTGTGTTCTTCATGGCCTTTTAGCGGCGCTCCGTTTCCAGCGATCAGTAGTGAACAATTCGGACAGATTGACCGCAGCAGCTTCAGCACAGGGTGGCAGTTCTTGGGCCCACTGTATCCATTTACATGGGTGAGAATTGGTTTTGAAGGTTTCAGCCTGAAAACCTTTTTCAGGCTTGTGCAAAAGCGGCTTCCAACCGTCTCAGTTGGGTTCGTTTCAAGTGTCCGTTTTGGATCGTTTTGGTACACCTTTCTTTTTGTGCGTGTCATCCTTTGCGGACCAGCACTCCTCCCTGGTCGTGCGCTTAGCATCTGACCACCATTCCAAAATGGAGCCGTAGGCTCAAACCGCTTCAGCTGCCACACACTTTACATTGGCGGATCTCTAACATCGGCCCTGTCACTGCGCGGCACCGAGCATCTGTGTGGTGGTTGCCCAGCTGGTCCTCATACACGAAGCTTGCTTCCATCAGGCTCCTCTGGCCTTGGGCTGCTCTCTGGCAGGCCCCACACACCGGATGCCCTCGAACTCGATTTGCGTTTCTCAGCCCCCTGCAATCCTGTCGTCGATGGAAGCATTGGCTGGACTCCGCAAACCAGATCTGCCACGTCGGCTCAGCTGCAAATCGCCTTCTTCTTCCGGTCAGGGTGATCTGTAGTCGGTCCCCTGGTAGGTCAGCTTGGTTGGGAGGTTCTTCTTGCGGCTCAGCTTGTACAGGATGATCTCTCTCCGGACCTCCAGTTCCCAATCCCCCATTAGAACTGGTACCCGTTGGCGGCAACGATGAAGTACTGTGTTCCCCATCGCTCGTTCGCTGTTGACTTTCTCCTCTTTGGTGTGATCCTTGACCCCTCTCTGCTTGAAGCCTTGTAGAAGACCTTGTCCCTGAGCCTGAGGAGGCCTGTCCAGTCAAGCGAGAGACCCTCACTCTACGCACCACTGGCTCCTCCTCCATTTGGCCCCAATGCAAGCGGCATCGTTGAAGGATCTTCATGAGCACCATTCCCAGCAACATCATCATGACGCTGAGGAGGTACAGAATGTGGTCGCCCTCGGTGTTCTCATCAACACTCTTGGTGACGTTCTCAGCCGATGCACCTCTTTCAAGGCAGACAGCACTACCACAATCCTCATGGCCTTCTCCAGGTGGTACTTGGCGACGAGCTTCATGGCGCGAGGGGCGACAATGCCCGTGTCTTCTTCATGGACCTCATCGACTGAGTCCGGCTGCCATGACATTCCCATTCTTTGTCTCATCCGCGATGAGCTCCCGTCCAGGCTGGTATTTCAGCTCCCATTGACCAGACTGAATCCTCCATTTGAGGTGAGCGGCCCGGACCTTCAAGTGTCTTGTACGCCACGCTCCAGTCGCACAACTCGCTATTGATACTGCAGCCGTGTTGTCACACTTGAGGAACTTTGGGACATCTCTCACCATCTCGTCAACCAGACACGCAATGATAATGCTGTCACCCACGACCACAGCCTCGATGACTTCGATGAGTTCGGCTTCTGCGGTTGACAGTGCCGGAAACGGCTGTTTGCAGCTCTTCCACGCAACCGGTGCGCCAGCTATCGTGGTGATCACGCAACCATGGCTGTGGGCTCCTCCTGGGGCAAACGACGCATCACTGACCGACTCCAAGATGAAGTTGGCATCTCTGCGGTACCACAGACCAAGACCTTGAGTGGCGTTCAAGTGCCTGATGAGCTGGTAGGCCGTCTGAACCGCCCATTTTGGTGCACGGCTTGTTGCTGACCATATCCTGCTGACGGCGTAGGCGATGTCAGGCCTTGTTTTCGTCGCCAGCCATAGAAGTTCACCTCCAAGTTGTTGTGCCTCTCGAACTTGTAGGGGTGTACGATCCAGCTCATCTTCAGGTTCCTGTGAGTCCTTCATCATTTGAGCACTGCAAAGGTCCTCCATGCCATGTCTCCGAACCACTTCCCTCAAGTAGGAACATTGATTGGCAAAGAAGTCTCCTTGTTCCGTTCGGCTCAACTCCATTCCACAGTACCGAACTGGTTCTCGATCTCCCACCCACGTAGGTTCGGACGTCTCCCAGGTCTTTCTAAAGCTCTGTAGTCCTCCTTCTACGATCTCCCTGGTGCCAAAGAGCATCACATCATCCACGTACACCAAGGCGAGTCCCTCGACCCGATCACCATCTCCGGCATCCTTTCCGCGCACCAGCCACAGGTTCTCCTCCGCGAAGCTCTGCTGGTACTCATAGGTGATGTGGTTCGCCTGGAAGGACATCTGGCTGATCTCGATGTCCCTGTAGTCCCCCCAAAGTTTTGGAGACTCACGCAGGCCATAAAGAGCTCGTTCCACCAGCCACATTTCCCCGTCCTTCACCAGTCCCAATCGGATGAGGATCTTTGGAGGAAGCATGAGCACCAGGCGTTTCCTTTTGGTCAGGTCCTCCTCCTGCTGCTCCTCCGGGATCACCTCTTCTTGACTGTCGTGACCTCCTCCTTGACCCCCTTCATCTTCCTGAAGTCGACCATGAGCATCTTCCAAGGCGAGTACCTTCTTTCGACTGCTCTCCTGAAGAGTTCGTAGCGGGGCGTTCAAGAAGGCAGTCTTGATGTCCAAGCTGGCAGCCTGCCAGCTTGCCAGCTCCTTCTCTCCAGCTCCGTCACGTGTCTAGCCGCTGCTGGCCACCACTTCGTGGGCATGCCTGATGCATGCAGAAGGCGACGGACTCGTTGTTTGATGGAAGCGATCATGGCCTCCGCTCTGCCGTTCGATTGGTGTTCATCAGGTGGGCTGAAGGTTCTAGCCAGCCCCCTTTGTAGGCACCACCTCTTGAATGGGTTGTTGTCAAACTCCCTGCCAGCGTCCGTATGGATTCTTGCCACGGGGTAGCCGTGTCGTCTCAACATGCCAAACAGTTCTTGAGTCACTGCAAGGACCTCCGCTGCGCTCTTTGAGGTCAATGGCAAGCATATGGACATAGTGACCATCTTGTAGACCTTCTGATGCTCCTCGACCTCTTCCAGGGTTTTAGGAAGTGGTATCGATGGCGTTTCTTGACTTTCAGGTTCTGGAAGCGGCAACGGCTTTGGCTGATCACCATCTCCCTCACCCAGTTGTTCACCTTCACCATCAGACTCTCCCATCTCCTGTTCCTCCTCCTCATCGGACGTAGGCCTGTAGGACATTTCCTCCCCATGTCCCTCTAGGTCCTGAGCCAGGTCATACTCCACCTCTCGAAGAGCTTCTTCCTCCTCCAGCTTCGGCCAGTCGGGGTGTACCTCAAGTTGCTCGACGTCATCCCATGGGGCCTCCTCCATGACCGGCCATGTGTACGCGCCCACCAGCAGGTACTTCTTGAGGTCGCCGTCGATGTCATGGCCAAGCACGAACGGACCCGTCAAGTCCAGTGACAACACGCACGGTGCTGCAATTCCTTGAGCTCGATGTGGTCGATCCCGAGCAGCGGCCCTCTGACACACAGCGCAGTCCCTGCGAAACGGTACATGTCCTTGTGCAAGATGTTCCTGCCAAGACAATGCCTTCATCGTCACCCGCCTCTTTTGGATGTTGACCGTGATGCTTCGTGCAATCTCTCGCATCATCCCTGGGCCCATCTCGCCAGCTCTGAACTCGACACTTCGCGCTTGGTTTTCAGAAAGGCCTTGGGAGGACCACGATCTTCAGGGACCATAAACTCCATGTTCAGTGCCAGTGAAGTAGGTTTCACCGCCATTCCCCCATAGGCACCTTGGTTGAAGGTCACCAGATCCAAGTTGAGGTGCTGCTTCATGATTTTCCACTCTTCTGTCGTCCAGAAAGATGCCACTTCCGGCATGTGCTGAGGCGCTGCTGGCTGCTCCATAAGGAACCTGACTGTCGGCAGCAGATTGGTGTTCTTCTCTTGGGACAGTCGCGCATCCCGACCCAGGTTGGCCACCACATATAACGTCACCATGCGCAACAACAGCACGTCGTCCAAATGGCACTTTGCTCTTTCCACCTCATCCAACTCATCCAAGCCCCATGGCCTTCCCAGAGATCTCGACGGCCCTGGTAGTCCTGTGACAGGATGGTGACGAAGTTCGCTGCGAGCGCGGCAGTTGGGGCCCCCAATCACAGCATCGACCCAGCCCAGCATAGCAATGCGAAGCAGGGCCGCATACATTGCATCGTCTTTGGACATGTCATGACTTTGGTCTCGAAGGATGTCGACCTCCAACAGTCTTGTAGTATCCCCACCAGCCTCCTTGAGCGCTCGAGTGAGGTCGTAGCCTTCATGCTTGCCGGCATACAGGTGAATGACCACTCCTTCATTCTTCCAGCGCTTGCGAATGCGCCGATTGGCTCCAAGGACTTCAAGATTTCTTGCCGGGGAGTCTACTATAGGCGATCTTTGATCCTGATCGGGACCTTGTCAAAGATCGGACAATCCGCCACCACCCGGTCCAGCCAGTCCACGTTGTGGGTCTCCCCAAATCGATAGCACCTCAAAGCCGTTCTCGACCGAGACTCCTCCAATTCCCTGATGAGGCCAGGGCGATGTCATGGTCCATTTGAAGACATCCAGCTTCAACTTTGAGGTCGATGTTCCCCCTGACCGGGTGCTCCAACGTGCAAGCTTCCCCAACCCATTCGATTCGACATCCCAAGTCGCGAACAAGCCTTCCTGCAGGGACAATCGGCTCCACGTTCTCGCTGTTATGGACCAACGTCTCTCCCTCGGTCATCCGAATGTCTTGTGCTCCTCCAGCGGCCAGGGTCACTCTCACTTGACGGTATCGTTGAAGGTCTTCTCCTCTTAGCTTCGGCCTCAAAGCGTGTGTTGCTGCCCCAGAGTCCAGCAACCCTTCTCGACCCGGTTGAACTCGAGCGATCTTGACTGCCCGAAGCCCCGGTCCACCCTTTTCCCATGCTTGATTCAGCTTCTTCAACGTTGCACCAAGGTCCGTTGCACGATCTTGCCCTTCCTCTTCGAGGTTCATGCCCTTGAGCAATTTGTGCGCCTCATCAAGCACATTCTTGAGCGGGTCTGCTGTTCTTGTCGCTGTGTCTGACACGGCCTCCGAGGTCACCGACTGCGAGGATGCAGCTTGAGGAGACATAGAAGCCCCCGACTCGCTTTGAGGGGTCCCATTTCCACTGCTTCACCTCCTCTCCTGGTTCTGCTTGTCCCCAGTCTCCAGTTGATGCACCCATTTGCACGACTGTCCTCTTCGACATCCAGACTCCGTGAGGAAGTATCGACAAGGACCTTTTGCAGCCGTCGTAGGCGAATCTCCCTTCTTCTCTTTGTCTTCCCCTTGAAGAGCTTTCACAGCCAGTGGTCCTCCTCCCTGATTCCCAGGCCTCGCTGTGCTCGAAGAGGGCCGAACTCGATGCATGAGCTGTTCAAGTTCAGCAAGTAAATGCTCAGCGTACGTTCGAACGGTCTCCTCGGTGGGGATGGTATCAAGCTGCAAGGTGTTCTTGACCAAGGAACATCTGAATTGCAGATCCGGTTGTTGAGTGAGGATCCGCTTGCTGAGTTTGTTGATGCCCTTCATGAGGATGATCGCATCAGGGAGATTCAGGCCAATGTCGGTGGCCCTCCTGAGCCAGCGCATCCAACGCCGGAGCCCGGCGCAGGCTTCGCTTGGCGACCCTGCTTCTGGTGGATCTTCAAGTTGTCGAAGGATGATGGTTCGCTCATGAGCACCACCTGGTTGGTATAGGACCATGAGCTTGCTTACCAATCCCAGCGGTGACAAAGCCCTCGTTGCCACCAACTCCTCTTTCACCGTCGTAGGAACCGAGGAAAGCAGCATACTTATGGCTCTCTTCTCAACTCGAGCCCATTTCGGCTTCTGTAATTGTAAGGGCTTCGCCCGGGTGCCGCCGACCCCCTTTCAGGAGGAGTGTAGCGCGTGTAACTAAAGGCGTTTGTGTAGTGCCGGTGGCGGCCCGTCTGTAGAGAGAAGCTGGGCGCTGTAGCCTTAGGAGGCTGCAGCGAGGGAGCGCAAGTACTATGCACGGTCGTGGTGGGCGGGGGTGCTGCAGGGGCAATGGTTGTGACATGATATGATGAATTTGGACTTGGGGGATTCCAATGGCCATCTGGCCAACAAAGGACAACGCACGCGGATCGGCCACCGTGTGTGAGGGCCTTGCCTGGCAGCTCAGAGCTGACCAGGTGAGGCTTGCGGTGATGCAGCCCAGGTGCTGACATCACTGCTTCTCGCACGGTCGCTGGTGTGTGGGCGTGGTCCGAGGTAGGCACGGTGGCAGGTAGAATCCCTCAAGTCCACCGCGGACGATCGATGAAAAGCTAACGTCTGTCCGTGGACGGAAGAGATGAGACGGAAGATGGGCGTGGACGGGGGTGAGGAGTAGAACAGGGAGGGGTACGATGTGGGGCTAATGCCCGTCGGTGGACGGAAGATGGGCGTGTTAGAATCCCTCCAGTCCACCGCGGACGAGCGATGAAAAGCTAACGTCCGTCCGTGGACGGAAGAGATGAGACGGAACATGGGCGTTGACGGGGCTGAGGAGTAGAACAAGGAGGGGCACGATGCGGGGCTAATGCCCGTCGGTGGACGGAAGATGGGCGTTCTATCCTCAGGTAGGGAATGCAAGTACTATGCACGGTCGTGGTGGGCGCGGAGAGAGCATCGACTGGGCAACGTTGCGCGCGCGGTACCGCCAGGAAGAAGCGTGCAGTGAGTGTCACGAGAGCAAACCCAAAAGCGCGTACAGCGCCGGGCAGTGGAAGCGGGAGGCGGATGCACGGGTCTACAAAGAATGCGTGCGGAACCACGCGGCAAACGATACGCCCTGGCAGTGCAAAGTCTGCAAAGCCTGGAAGCGAGAAGATGCCTTTGCCACAATGTACGCACGCCCCCAGTGCACTTTCTATCGCGTGCGCCGGACGTGCGAAGTACAGAAGCGGTGTTACCAATGCGGCACGGCCAAGCCGGCAAGTGCGTTCGGGGCGGCCGCGTGGAACAACGCACCACGCAGACCGACGTCTCTGTAGAGACTGCGCGAGCCAAGTGAAGCCGTGTTTCCGGTGCCGCGTGGCAAAGGCGGAGGCTGCCTTTGGGGTTACCGCGTGGAAGGCAAGACGTGCAGACCGACGTGTCTGCAAGGCATGCGCCGTGAAAGGACAGGGCACCTGGCGCGGCGCCGGGTGCACGGAGCGGAAACCGCGCGTAGACTTTAGCAACGCTTGTGTCCGGGGCGCGGCCAAGCGCGCAGCGGCGCAGCGCGCCAACAACAGCCTTGCCCGGCCCAGACGACGGCTTGCCCGGGCGGATGCACGGGTCTACAGCTGCCACGGGCCGCAGTTGCTACGAAGTGTCTCCCAAAGAGCCATACGGCGCCTAGCTGCTACGCGGACGAAAGTTGCCGAAGAAAAGAGAAAGCAAATCATAGGTCTTGTACGGGAAGAGATCGCTAACCGCGTGCGAAAGAAGCAAGACGCGCATGAGGTGCTCGCTCCCCGAGCGCAGGAGCCGAACCGGAGTAAAGAAAGCCAGATGGCCCAAAGCAAGACGGCGCCTGAGGCACAAAGGCTCTCCACAAACAGCGTGCCGTCGCGCAAACGCCGCCTGGAACCACAACGAGACCAGCAAGGACAGCTGACGCCCACCAAGACCCAGCCCCGCACACAGACAACGCAAGTAGCACAGGCAGAGCCTGCAGCGAAGCGCGCAAAACACGTGTCGGTGAGCAGCCACGTGTGCACAGACCACAAACAGAAAAGGGAACAGGGAAGTGACAAGGGTCTAGCGCCAAGCGAAACCCAAACGGGCACAAACGCCAAAGCCAGGACAGCGCCGTCGCCACGAGGAAACGCGCAGGCAAAGCCGCAACAAGAGACGCAAGCCACCCCGACACCCGCGCAGACGACAAACGCACCGCCGGCAAAGTTGGCTGGACAGACGGCCGCCGAGGAAATGTTCCAATATGCGTGTCCTTTTTGTGCGGTGTCTGTGACCAGCACTGTGCGCACAGGCCAAGTAGATCACCGCCGTGCATGCGGGAAGTTTTTTCGTGTCAAAGACGGGCACGTTGCCGCCAAGAACTTAGTCTATGCGTGTCCATTTTGCGATGGAACTGTGGGTAACGTGAGGACAGGGCGGATAGATCACCGACTCGTGTGCGGCAACCAATTCTATGTGAAAGAAGGCACGGTTAGCGCGCTGACGCGGCAGCATCCGCATACATGCCCAGCGTGCCAGACTGTGGTCTGGTCATCACAGTTGTTTGGGCGCGTTCGGTGCCAACACAACACGCCAGCGGGAAAACCATGCCCGAAAAACACGTGGCAAGTTCAAGAGCGCAAGCACGAAACAAAGAAATAGAGTATAGACCAATCATCCGGAAGCCATGAAACCACCGGGCAAACGGGAGCCGCGCAAGGCTGTGGTGCAGGACTGCGCCTGGACGTTGCCTTCGGGACCCTAAAGAAAAGACGCGCAGTCCGAGGTGGCAGCTTCCAGACGCTCGGTTCTAAGGCTGCAGTGCACGGGCTGCGCGTTCCAGAGGCTCCCTCCCCAAGCTCCCGCCTGACGCAGGCAAGACTGCGACGCAAAAGGCGCTGCGGAGGGTTTGAAGGCGCCTGGACGTCACCTTCGGGACCCTAAAGAAAAGAGAGGTGACAGCTTCCAGAGGCTCAGGAGGGTCTGTAGGCTGCATGGCTTCGGACAGGCTAGCTGTAGCCTGGCCAAAGGCGCTGCGGAGGGCTTGAAGGCGCCTGGGCGTCACCTTCGGGACCCTAAAGAAAAGAGGCGCAGGCCGAGGTGGCAGCTTCCAGAGGCTCGGTTCTAAGGCTGCAGTGCGCGGGCTGCACGTGCCAGAGGCTCCCTCCCCAGGCTCCCGCCTGACGCAGGCAAGACTGCGACGCAGGAGTACGCCAAAGGCGCTGCGGAGGGTTTGAAGGCGCCTGGACGTCACCTTCGGGACCCTAAAGAAAAGAGGTGCAGGCCGAGGCGACAGCTTCCAGAGGCTCAGGAGGGTCTGTAGGCTGCATGGCTTCCGACAGGCTAGCTGTAGCCTGGCCAAAGGCGCTGCGGAGGGTTTGAAGGTGCCTGGACGTCACCTTCGGGACCCTAAAGAAAAGAGGTGCAGGCCGAGGTGGCAGCTTCCAGAGGCTCGGTTCTAAGGCTGCAGTGCACGAGCTGCACGTTCCAGAGGCTCCCTCCCCAGGTGCCGCCTGACGCAGGCAAGACTGCGATGCAGGAGTGCCAGAGGCTCCCTCCCCAGGCTCCCGCCTGACGCAGGCAAGACTGCGATGCAGGAGTAGGCCAAAGGCGCTGCGGAGGGTTTGAAGGCCCTTGGACGTCACCTTCGGGACCCTAAAGAAAAGAGGTGCAGGCTGAGGTGACAGTTTTGAGAGGCTCAGGAGGGTCTGTAGGCTGCATGGCTTCGGACAGGCTAGCTGCAGCCTGGCCAAAGGCGCTGCGGAGGGTTTGAAGGCGCCTGGACGTCACCTTCGGGGCCCTAAAAAAAAGAGGTGCAGGGCGAGGTGGCAGCTTCCAGAGGCTCGGTTCTAAGGCTGCAGTGCACGGGCTGCACGTTCCAGAGGCTCCCTCCCCAGGCTCCTGCCTGACGCGGGCAAGGCTGCGATGCAGGAGTAGGCCAAAGGCGCTGCGGAGGGTTTGCAGGCGCCTGGACGTCACCTTCGGGACCCTAAAGAAAAGAGGTGCAGGCCGCAGCTTCCAGAGGCTCAGGAGGGTCTGTAGGCTGCATGGCTTCGGACAGGCTAGCTGTAGCCTGGCCAAAGGCGCTGCGGAGGGTTTGAAGGCGCCTGGACGTCACCTTCGGGACCCTAAAGAAAAGAGGTGCAGGCCGAGGTGACAGCTTCCAGAGGCTCAGGAGGGTCTGTAGGCTGCATGGCTTCGGACAGGCTAGCTGTAGCCTGGCCAAAGGCGCTGCGGAGGGTTTAAAGGCGCCTGGACGTCACCTTTGGGACCCTAAAGAAAAGAGGCGCAGGCCGAGGTGGCAGCTTCCAGAGGCTCGGTTCTAAGGCTGCAGTGCGCGGGCTGCACGTGCCAGAGGCTCCCTCCCCAGGCTCCCGCCTGACGCAGGCAAGACTGCGATGCAGGAGTAGGCCAAAGGCGCTGCGGAGGGTTTGAGGGCGCCTGGACGTCACCTTCGGGACCCTGTAAAGAAAAGAGGTGCAGGCCGAGGTGACAGCTTCCCGAGGCTCGGGAGGGTTTGTAGGCTGCATGGCTTCGGACAGGCTAGCTGTAGCCTGTGCTAAAGGCCACAAAGGTGGAGATGCCAATGCCAAGGTTGCACCCTGCGGTGTCCCAGGCGCCTCCCGCCTAGGCTGGGGTCGGCGGATTCTGCAGATGGCTCGATCTTGGATGCAGCCCTCTGTATCGGTCGAAGCTTGATGTACTGCTTGTACCAGGATCTCGCTTCGCTCACCACCAACTCCCACCACTCACCCGACGAGTCGCTGAGGTCTGTCATCGCCGGTTCCACCATGGTGAGCCAGTCGGCCGAGTCGATTGAGCCGTGTCGGATGGCTCTGCCAGGACTGGGAGTGTGACCGTTCCCGGCTTGACCGACTCGGGTCCCTTTTGTTTCTTCTCTTTGTCCACCAAGTATGGACATGGCATCGACCATGCCGCCTCCACCTTCACCAGATGGGTCTTCCCTGGCGGGTGCAGCAGAAGAACGACCAGGATGTTCAGCAACAGACTTCTTCTTCGCCTGGCCAACTCCCTTTCTAGTTCCTTGCCTCCCGTCCGGTTCGAATCCCTTCGCCCGAGTTGCCACCAAGCCGTCAGGTTGACCTCCTCCTTGACGAGCGGTTCTTGGACCTTGAGATCTCGATCTCTCTCGTTGCCCTTGCCCTCGACCACCTCGCTTCGCCGGCGTCGGAGTGACCGTCCCCATCAAGGATTGGAGCTGCTCGAACTGCTGCATGGGGGTCAACTCGTACAGGCGACGTCTTTCCACCTCCAAATCCGTCTCTTTTGGGGGCTCATCTCCAGCTGTCGCTTCACAGACTCATCGCTCTCTGGCGTCCTGAAGGCCTGCTGCTCCAGCTCACGTTGAAGGTCATGAACCTTGGCTTCCAGGCTCGCCCGCTGGTACTTCATTGCATCCATGAGCTCCGCCTGTTGAATCTGTAGTTGTTGATTCTCTTGTTTCAACATCGCCAACATGGTCATAATTTCTTGCGGGTTCGGCGGACCAGGGCCATATGGATGAAGTTGAACCTGCCATCCACCTTGATGCGGCATTGGTCCTCTCCTCTCTTCATGAGGCATGATGTAACCCGGTGGCCCATTCTGTCCAAAGCCCTTAGGAACATGTAAGCCTCGTCCTCCAGGTCCATTGCCGTGAACTTGAACCATCATCTGTTCTCAGATCGGGACTTGTTCTTGACCATCACTTTCGCTTCCAGGTTCATGTGCTTCAGGTACCCGTGGTTCTCTAGGTCGCCCACGTCGCTGGTCCTCTTATACATGATCTCCTGCTAGCATAGGTGAAGGTGTCTCTGTCGTTGTACTCGTCTGTGGAAGTGCCCCAGCCATACCTTCTTCCTTTGGTAGGAACTGCGGCCTGTCCCTTTTCACTTCCTCCGGAGATCTGCTCGCCATTCCAGGCTGCCAAATACTCTGCCTCGGAACTTGAGCATATAGGTGAGGAGCTTGGCTCTGCACTTCATGAAGTCCCTTCAGCTGTTCCGCCGTGAAGAGTGGGGTCATCGGTGTCAAGGTCGTTGGTGGTCCTTTTGGCCCCTCCAAAGCCTCGTCTTCCCCACCATCTTCACCATCCTCCAGAGCAAGTTGCTCTTCTTCCAGCTGCCGATCTTGTAGATGGAGGCGTCCTTGATCGTCAGGATCATCTTCTCCACCTTCGCCAGGCACCTGACGTCGGCGCCTCGCCATGACCGACATGGCTTCACTTGCGCAGGGCGGCCCAGCGATCAACCTCCTCAAGCCGGGTCTTACGCCTTCAACCTTGGGCTCATAACCTGAAGGTTTCAGCCTGAAAACCTTTTTCAGGCTTGTGCAAAAGCGGCTTCCAACCGTCTCAGTTGGGTTCGTTTCAAGTGTCCGTTTTGGTACACCTTTCGTTTTGTGCGTGTCATCCTTTGCGGACCAGCAGGTTTAATAAAATGAAAAAGCAAGAAGAAAGCATGCACTGCCGGCATGTAGCCAATGTTACTATCACGAAGAAGGATTGTGAAGTATGACCTAGCTTTCCAAAGTAGTACACGTGCAAAGTGTTTCTTCGTGTGACCCAGTATGCCAGGTGCTTCACAGAGAATCTTGAGGAACACGCAACCTGTACATGACAGACCTAAACATGTAGCGACGTACTAGGATACACACTTGTGTTACGGGGACTCTTGCTATCACGGCTGAGGTGTTCTGACAGATGGGGATCTATAATTTTGGGGCTCCCCTGTATGTTTTCTTTCAGTTGAAATTCAGGAAACTGAGGATCACCATCGCATTTCTTTTTCATGTGCACTTCAAGCACCTGCGATTCACTTCCACGTGTTTACAAGCAAGCTGTCACGGCAAAAGCTGCTACAGGAGAAGAGGGGGTCAGATCCACTGCGCACATGCACTTGATGAGGGAAATCTCTAGGGGGAGAGCTGCTGAGCTTGGAACCCCGCTGCCACTTTGCCAAGCTTACAGTTTCACAACTGTTCGTTGAACATGCTTGCATTTGTGTTTTCGTTGACATTTGTTTGCAGTGCGGACAGTTTCCCGACAAAGGTATAGCCTCTTGAAAGAAAGGGCCAGGCTGTCGGAAGTGGAAGCAACTTGGCTTTTGGGTCCATGGGCCATGGTGAGATCTGCACATTCAGGCACTGAGAAACCAAGAGGGTTCCATGTTCCATTTGGTTGCCTGCATGTGAGGACCGAAGCTTCAAGTTGGCCCGCGTCCGAGAGATGCAGACATCCCGCATGCTGGAAAAGGAAATAAGCCAAGAGGACATTCCTCCTGTGCCTGCTGTCTCTGGGCCCTTTCGCCGCCCAAGCGTCGTAAGACCTTCCTCACCTTTGCAAGGGCCCCTCAGAGGCAAGCCGTTGTGTGACAGTCGCCAGCATCAAAATCGACTCTAAGATATTGTAAGCATTTTTCCCCACCTCCTAGGCGACAGGCGGCGACAGGTGAGGGTCAATTTTAACTAAAGGTGCTGCTCTTTCCTTCGCTCCTTCAGCTTGCCTTTGGCCATCGCGCCACCGCGGGTGCCGGCTCAGTTGGGCACGGACCTCTGCACCATCAAGTCCGCCAGTTCAGTCTGGGCACGCGCGGATCTGAACGCATGCCATTCCAGATGTCCAAAAGACTTGCCAGGTGAAAAAACTCCGAATCAGCGACCACGAACCAGCGATTCCGAATCAGCGATCATGTTCCACGAAACAGCGACCAGTTACCCCGCGACAGGGCTTAGCGTTTGTGTCTTGGGGCTGGGCTTCACTTCTTTAGGCTGTCTTTGGGGTTGGCTTCGGGCTTTACCTCTTTAGGCTTTCCTTTGGGTTTGGCTTGGGGTGTCTTTGGGTTTGGCTTAGGGCTTGTCTTCTTTGGGGGCTTTGTTTGTTTTTTTCCGCGGCTTTTTTCCTTCAGCCTTCCGTGATGACCGATTCGGGTTGGCTTGGCTTGGGTTGTTCTGGTTGCAGAAGCTTTCGCGATATCTCGGGGTTTGGCGACCGATTCGATTTTGTTTGTGACCACTTCGGCGTTTTTGGTGACCGACTCCCGGTGTCCGATTCGGACGGCCACCCAATGCCAGGTAGATTGCCCGAAAGGATGTCACAAGATCTGATACGCCAGGCAATGTTTGATCTTAACTAGCATAACCTTCCCCCCTTGCAAATAATCTAGGGAGTCTGAAAAGCAGCGCCCCCACAAAAACAATTTGGTGGTAGTGGTAGTAGTAGCAGTAGTAGGTAGTCGTTCTAGTTTAGCAAGGGTTTTCAAGGGCAACAATAGCAAAGGAGTAGACAAATCGAGAATTCCTTTAGAAACACCCTGGGTGAACAAAAAACTTAAAACTTAAGATATGCCAGTGAGAAAGCGAGAAGACACACCAAAGAGAACGCCAGGAGGCCCAGAAGGATGTCAGAAGGTTTGCCAGATAGAGTGACGGAATGGGCGTCAGAAGGTTTGCCAGCTAGAACATGCCAGGCCAGAACATATGCCAGACAGAATGGCAGAGAGGATGTCCGCCGAAGTGCCAGATAGACTGCCAGAAGATGTTCTAGAATGTTCTAGATAGAACGCCAGACAGAATACGTGCCAGAAATCATAGAATGCCGGAAAGGATGCCAGAGAATGCCGATATATTTAACTGTATAGGCCAAATGGCAGCGCAATTGCCGCAACACTTGGCAGCGCACACGTTAGAACGAGCCGAAGTCGGACCTTGTATCACAACGAATGTCAGAGCTCATGGTAGAATGCCAGGCAGGATGTCAGAAGATATGATGTGCCAGTTCAAACGCCGGAAGACACGCCACATAGAATGCAGGAAAGGATGTCAGAAGTCAGAAGATATGCCGGTTTGAATTTCATAAGATGCGCCAAAATTATTTGGCAGAATATATTGCAGAAAGGGTGTCCGAAGATAAAGATGACAAAGTGTGGAATGCCAACCGATGGGCCAATTAGACTTTTAGAAGGGATGCCAGAAGACTTGCCAGATAGGATGTCAGAAGGCATGCCAGAAAGGACCAAAAATAGATATATAATCTATTTAACTATTCCAGGGAATATATTTTCAGAAGGTTGGGGTAGGTCAAGGGTCCCTTGGAATAATTTTCAACAAAATCTCTATAACTAGAGGTCAGTGAGTTGATGTGAATTGTCAGAAAGCATTGATTGGTCATGATTGGTCGACGCTGCCTCGAAGCTCTTTTGGCAGGGGAATGCAAAAGGAGCACAGTGAAAACATAGCAGATGACAGCACTAGGTAGAGTAGAATGATGTAGATTGAGGAGGGCATCAAAGCGTGAGAGCCAGAACGTACGTGTCAGGTGGCCTCAAGAATAATCATTAGGCCATCCATCCTTGGCATACTTTCGCTGACACAGTGATGGCTAACTCATCTAACTCAGCCTAACCTGTATACAATCTCTTCAGTTCTGGTAGGGGCCTAGAATGATATCACCTGCCCTGTTTGCCTCTATACCTAACCATGTCTGCCATTATGCCTCACCCAAAACCCATCACAAAATCCTTAAACCTCCAGCTTTCCCAACCCATACCATAAGACTTGCTAATATTTTTCATTCTGCTCTCTATTTCCTGCACAAGATAAATTATTCCAGGGGTGGTTCTGTTCTGGTGGGGCCCTGGAATAATATCACCTGCCCTGTCTGTCCCTGGAAAGAAGAAACCAACCCAAAACATCAAACCTGAGCAAGCTTTCCAACCCTACACCACAAACTTTACTAGTTTTTTGCGCTCCTAGATCCTAAACTAACCCAAAGATACCAACCCCTGACCAGAGGCCTTACTAGTTTTTGCCCTCCTGTATACAGTCTCCTGAGGCATAGTGGCAGACATGGTTAGGTATAGACGCAAACAGGGGAGGTGATATTATTCTAGGCCCCTACCAGAACTGAACCCCTGGAATCATGTCTGTGGGTTATGTAGATTGTATACAGGAGGGCAAAAACTAGTAAGGCTTCTGGTTAGGGGTTGGCTTACTCCTACGTGCGGCCTCGCAGGGGTTCTGTGGCAATGCCTCATTAATTATTCCAGCAACTGAAGCACTCCCAGAATAATTTTCAGAAAACCATGTCGAGGGGGGGGCAGAACAGTTTCCAAATTATTCCTAGGGGGCTTGAGAGAGGGGGCGACTAAATAATCCCATATCCAAAAATATGCCAGAAAGAATGTGAGAAGCTCTCCAGATAGAATGCAAGAATGTCAGTGGTGATCCGGAAGTCGTTATCCAGCCGCGTGGTTCGTGATTCATTTCGTGTTTCGCAGCCAGGCGGTTCGTTACCCAGCCGGGCGATTCGCAATTCATTTTATGCGTCGTACTTCCCGATTCGTATTCGTCTCGTGCTTCAAGATCCCTGATCGTCCCTGACCCTGAGCATGATTCTTGATTCATGATTCATCGTTTGCGTCCATAGCCTCAAGATCCCTGACCCTGAACGTGATGATTCGCGATTCGTCGTTTGTGTCTTTCAATCTAGAGACCCCTGGACCTGAGCGTGATTCGCGATATATAAGTGATTCCTTGTTTGTGTCTCTAACCTTGTGACCCTTGAGCGTGATTCGCGATTCGTGATTCGTAGTCTGCGAGGCTAGGCTCGAAATCTCGCACCCTGAGCGTGGCTCGTGATTTGGTATTCGCGATTCGTCGTTCGCGGCCCTGTCTTGGAGCTTCTCCGGATCACGTCTCCAGAATGTATGAATGTATAGCAGGAAGAATGCCAGAAATCATGTCAGAAGATTTGCCAGAAAGGGTGTCACAAGATGCGGTAGCTAGAATGCCAGATAGAATGCCAAAGCGTGTCAGAAGATATGCTAGACAGAAGCAAACAGAATGCCAGAAGATCCCTACCCTCTTCAGCTACTGCCGGGAGGGGGGACCTCAAAAAAGCAAGTTACATTTCAGGGTAAAAAATGTAAGTTACCCCCCCCAGGCACCATCGAAACAGGTAGGGAGGGGGGGCACAAAAATGTAACTTGTTGCCTGGGACGTGCTTACTTACATTTTACCCCCCCGCGTAGGAGGGGTCGGCTTACATTCGTTTACCACCCCTAGGGTGCGTTGGCAGATCGAAGGGATGTGTGGGGGATATGTGAGACTGTGGCGAGTATGAAATCTGCAAGTCACCTTTTGGAATCAGAATCACGAAAGGTGAGATTTGCAGACGTCAAAAATTGTAACGTACAATTAGTCCACGCATCCAAACCCTCAGATTTTACAGGGAATACATGGATTATGTGAGAAAGTTTGACTTCTCAAATTGTAACTTACATTTTTGCAACGTGCCCAACTCCTCAGAATTTACAAGGAATTGGGGTGTCCCCAGAGTTACGTACACTTTAGCAGCTTTTGCATACTGAAAATTACACGCGTCCGACGCCACGAAGCACAAGCAGGGGGCAAGAGACCAGGGGGCCAAACAGCTTCCAAAAGTTCAACAGCCGAAAGGCCAACTCTGACAGAAACCGCTCCCGGAGCACAGAGACCGGGGGAGAGGAGAAGAAGTAGAAAAAGTAGCTAGTTAATTTCTAAATTTTAGATAGTTTCCGGGTCATATTCCTTCAGTGCCTGTCTTCCCTTGATGTTTGAAGAGTTTTGAGAGCGTTTCTTAAAATTTGGAATCTGCACGTGTGGGACATGGTCTTCCCGAGGACTTTCGTGTATTCTTTTTCCCGAGAGCATTTGCGAAGGGTTTTTCGTAAAAAAGCATCTGTAGAACTACGTCTCATCTACATCTCTGCTCATCTTCACATCTGCGCATCTTCACATCTGTACATCTACATCTTCACATCTGCGCACCTACATCTTCACATCTCACATCTGCGGATCCTCTCGCTCTTCTTTTTTTTCTCTCTCAAGGCGGTTCCGGCGCCGCCGGAGCACCACGAAACGTAACCCTCTGCGGAGATTGCGCGCGTCGAGGGCGCGAAGCGCAGGTGAGATTGCGTTTTGGCCCGGTCGGCGCAACCCTCTGCGGAGATCGTGCGCGTCGAGGGCGCGAAATGCAGGTGAGATTGCGTTTTGGCCCGGTCCGGCGCAACCCTCTCCGGAGATCGTGCGTGTCGAGGGCGCGAAATGCAGGTGATTGCGTTTTGGATTGGTCGCGCTTCACTTTTGGAGGAAGTCTCGTACGAAACGCTCGTTTGGAGACTTGGCGCTTCACTTTTGGAGGAAGTAGCGCTCGTTTTGGAGACTTGGCGCCTCACTTTTGGAGGAAGTCTCGTACGAAACGCTCGTTTTGGAGACTTGGCGCTTCACTTTTGGAAGTCTCGTACGAAGCGCTCGTTTTGGAGACTTGGCGCTGCACTTTTGGAGGAAGTCTCGTACGAAACGCTGGTTTTGGAGACTTGGCGCTTTGGCGCTTCACTTTTGGAGGAAGTCTTGTACGAAACGCTCATTTTGGAGACTTGGCGCTTCACTTGTGGAGCTGGACTCAGACCTGGCCAGTTTGTAGTAGTGCGGGAAAGAGCTTATGGGAGCTGGACTCAGAAGCTTTTCGGAGCTGGATTCAGGCCTGGCCAGTTTGTAGTGCAAATGTAGTCCGGGAAAGGGCTTTTGTGAGCTGGACTCAGAAGTGGTCAGTTAGTTCGTAGTACAAATGTAGTCCGGGAAACAGCGTTGTGGAGCTGGACTCAGAAGTGTTTGCTTCTAGTGTGATATGATTGCTTCTAGTGTGTGGGGAGACCGTGTGGCGAATTACGTTCGTGATGTCGCAGTGCCATGCGGATTTGCGAGGTCTTGGTGGGAAGTGCGTTTGCGTGGCGCCGTACGTGCCACTGGGGAGCGCGAAACATGCTGGTGTAAACGCGGCGTGTCGCTGGTGAGCGGGATGATTGGCGGTATCGTGCGATATGATTGCTGTAGTGTGTGGGCAGACCGTGTGGCGAAATTACGTTCGTGATGTCGCAGCGCCGCGCGGATTTGCGGGGCCTTCGTGGAGACTACGTTTGCGTGGCGCCGTGCCACTGGGGAGCGCGAAACATAAACGCAGCGTGCGGCGGTATCGTGTGATATGATTGCCTGACCGTGCGGCGAAATTACGTCCGTGATGTCGCAGTGCCATGCGGATTTGCGTGGCCTTGGTGGGAAGTGCGTTTGCGTGGCGCCGTGCGAAACATGCTGTGTAAACGCGGCGTGTCGCTGGTGAGCGGGATGATTGTCGTGTAATAGGCTTGGATTGCTTCTAGTGTGTGGGCAGAACGTGTGGCCACATTACGTCCGTGATGTCGCAGTGCCATGCGGATTTGCGCGGCCTTGGTGGAAAGTGCGTTTGCATGGCGCCGTGCCACTGGGGACGCAGTATCGTGCGATAGGATTGCTTCTAGGGTGTGGGCAGACCGTGTGGCGAATTACGTCCGTGATGTCGCAGGGCCATATTCACGCGGCCTTGGTGGAAAGTGCGTTTGCGTGGGGCCGTGCCACTGGGGAGTGCGAAACATGCTGGTGTAAACGCGGC
>CAXAMN010010657.1:62535-75145 GCA_963970005.1 Durusdinium trenchii | reverse complement strand
CGGTATCGTGTGATATATGATTGCTTATAGTGTGTGGGCAGAACGTGCGGCAAAATTACATTCGTGATATCGCAGTGCCATGCGGATTTGCGCGGCCTTCGTGGAGACTGCGTTTGCGTTGGGCCGTGCCACTGGGGAGCGAGAAACATGATGGTGTAAACGCGGCGTGTCGCTGGTGAGCGGAATGATTGGCGGCGGTATCGTGTGGCAGGATTGCTTCTAGTAAGTGGGCAGACCGTGTGGCGAAATTACGTCCGTGATGTCGCAGTGCCGTGCGGATTTGCGCGGCCTTGGTGGGAAGTGCGTTTGCGTGGCGCCGTGCCACTGGTGAGCGCGAAACATGCTGGTGTAAACGCGGCGTGTCGCTGGTGTTGTAGAATTTCACAGGTCAGGGCAAGTTTTGTTTGAAAAAGATTTTTAAGTTTTTTGAAAAGACACCAAAAAACAAAACCTACAATCCCGCAGAAAGATACCAGCAAGGTGAACCCAGAAGTTTGGACTCAGGAAACATTGTACAAATACTAGGAAAATGCAGTTAAATGCAAACATACATACCAATCAAGCAAACCCTGGGCTCAACAAACTGCGCATGGCGCATGTCCATCTGTGAGTCTGTGTGAGCCAGCTTGTCTCTTTTTTCTCCTGTGACTAGCGACTTCTGCCTTCAGTCTATCATCAGCTCCGTGGCTTTGTTGGGTGACAAACGCTTCGCTCAATCATCTTGCCCTACACCACGCAAACAACAAAGGTTTGAAAGGCAAGGCCTTTCACTTGGAGGCTGAAATATTTTGCTTCTTGCCATTGCAAAACATCGGCTATCATTCCAAAAAAAGCTATAGTTAAAAACAAGGAGCCATAACTGGCAGCGCTGGCCACAAACAAGATTGTAATTCCAAAGCAACAGCTAGCATATATTCCGATTCTATAAAAATTTTTCAAAAAAGAACCATGCCTGGCAGAGCTGGCTACCAATAAGTTATGATTCCAAAAAAAGTTATAGTTCCAAAAAAAAGAACCATAACTCGCTGCACTGGCTACCAAAAAGTTATGATTCCAAAAAAAAGTTATAGTTCCAAAAAAGGAACCATAACTCGCTGCACTGGCTACCAAAAAGTTATGATTCCCAAAAAAAGTTATAGTTCCAAAAAAAGGAACCATAACTTATGATTCTTTTTTCAGAAAAATCATAGCCAAAAACTATCAAAAACCTTTCAAAATCAAAGGTGTTTGCTAGTTTGGGGCTCTGTAAATCTAGGTTTTTCACTAAAACACATAGCTCAAAACTAGCAAACACAATTGATTTTGAAGGCTTTTTGTTAGATTTAGGCTACGCATCTGTTTGGAGAAAAAGAATCATAAGTTATGGTTCTTTTTTTTGGAACGATAACTTTTTTTGGAATCATAACTTTTTTGCTTGGAATATTTTGGAATCATAACTTTTTGGTAGCCAGTGCAGCCAGTTATGATTCTTTTCTTTTGGAACTATAACCTTTTTGGGAATCATAACTTTTTGGTAGCCAGTGCTGCCAGTTATGGTTCTTTTTTTGAACTATAACACTGTTTTGGAATCAAAACTTTTAGGTGGGCTGTGTCACCAGTTATGATTCTTTTTTGGGGAAACTATAGCATGTTTAAGAATCATAACTTTTGGGTGGGCACTGTCCGCAGTTATGATTCCTTTGTGTGGAAAGCAAGGGCGATTGACAGAATCTTGACTAGACATAAATCTGTGGATGTTCGTCAGATTCACACACTTGATGTTTGGATAGTGGTTGGCTCGGCGCGGTTGGCATCCCTTTTTATATTGAACCTGGTGGCAGCATGACATGTGCGTTCACACACATAATGTGTGTGTGTGTTTGTTTGTGTGTCTTTGTGGTTATCTTAAAACTTAAACCTGTCGCATACATTCTTAATTTTGGCCTACTTGTCAAACTGAGATTGGTGGCCTTTAATAAAGTGGAGCCATATGGAAGCCCTGGAAGCACCATGCACCCTGCGACATAAAACCAAGACACGAGGATTGCACTGAAGCAGGAATTGGGATTGATTATGGTTTTTGTTTTAAGTTCAACCATCTTAAAAGTTATGATTCTTTTTTGAACTGAACCGCCTTGACTTGCGAAATTTGCTAGCTGGTGTGCTATAATTCCATCATTTTGATTTGAATCTCTTCAGCGTTGTGCTTGCACAGCGAGGAGTTTGCACCAAGGTTAGCGCTCCTGACCCACGACGTTGCGCTGCCGTTGCATCTGCGCATCTACGTCTACACACCCTCACCTCTGTACATTTACACCTTCACACGCTCACATCCGCAGATCTACCTCTCTACCTCCACAGGCCCACACATCTGCACATCTATATCACACCTGCACATCCACACTGTCACTCCTTAACATCCGCCCTCTCTTTCTCTCTTTCTACATATCTTTTCTCTTAATACTTTAATCTAATTTCTTCGCAACTTCTTACTCAACAGATTGTATAAAGAAGTCATGGCTCGTGGACAACTCGATTTTAACTATTTCCTTACTCGGAATTGCTTGACAATCGCCTTTCTCGCTCTCGGGCCAACCGTCGTCTAGTTATCGCTTTTGTTATCGTTATATTATCGTTTTGGAACCCCCAATGCTTCACCCATTTTGGTGGCCTAACGGAAACGAGTGCCACCGTGCCTCAAAAATGCAACTTACATTTTTGAGGTCATTCCTCGGGAAATCATCCACGAGGCCTCAAAAATGTAAGTTACCTTTTTTGAGGCCACCTCAAAGTTAATGTAATTACATTTTTTGAGGCCCTCCGCATAGGAAAATGTAACTTACAGTTTTCGACGTCCCCCCTCAGGAAAGGGTAGTGATGCCAGAAGATATGCGGGAAAGGATGTCAGAAGGTGCTAGAAAGGATGTCAGAATATGTCAGAATATACGCCAGTTGGTTTGCCAGAGGTTTGCTAGATAGAATGCCAGAAGACATTCCCAACATCAATAGAATCCCGGAAAGGATGCCAGACAGAATGCCGGTATATGTAGGATGCAAATTCGCTGAACAAATGCCGGAACACATGTTAGGACATATTTGAATGCCAGCTTGGTGCGAGAGCACATATCGGAAGCACATGTCAGAAAATATGCCAGAAGCATGCCAGGCTTCACAGCGGGACAGATGCCGGAACCCATGCCAACAAGGACACCAGTGCACATTCCAGAGCAATCCCCAGCCCCAGTTTGTTTGAAAGACGACGTGCCAGAACAAATGACAGAACATTGAACCACACGCATGTCAGGCAGCGTTTGTCAAGATTGTTTGTCAAATACGTCTTGTTTGCTTCCAAATCGTTTCTCAGGGTCGGATAACTTGAACTAAAGTTATTTCAGGCCGCTGGGGTATGATTCTTGGTAAGGTCCCTGGTCAGGAGCGGCCTGGCGCTGCCAGGTGCACTCGCGAAACCCAATGAACACGTCTAGTTTTGGTAACATTTTCATGTTGCAATGATTGTCAGTGATAATATGACAGAATGACCGTCCAAAACTTAAGCCCTAGCGGCACTTGGATCTTAACCTCTCATCAGGTCCAATGGAAACATGCAGTGTCAAATTGCACATAGCCTAGCTCAGGAAATCACTCCCAGCGAGCCAGCAACCCTCTGTGGGTCCCGATGGTGTCTTGACTTCAGGATTTTCGAAGGTGTTTGGCTGTTGGCTTATAAAACCGAGCATTTGCCCACTGCGTGTCGATGTTTGCTCATGACTGAAGGACAACTGCAGGATTTCTGGAGCTCCCTACATGTGGATCAAGAAGGCGATCAAGGAGGCCTTGAGGATGAAGAGCATGAAGAACGCAGCGAAGGCGAAGGCATGGGCATGTGTTCCAAGCGTTTGAACACATACAGCAAGGCGATCTTAATATGTTGATTCAACATGTTTCAACAAAAGTGTCAAGATCGGCTTTGTGCATGGTGCAAGAAATGTTTCAAATTGCGCAAGGTGAAGCGTGGGAGATTCCTGCAGCCACTTAATCAATTTGGCCATGGTAGAAAAACACTGTGTCGGTCGTGATTTGTTTTGTGGTGTTCGCCCCAAAACGTGTGGCTTTGTCGCGAGACTCATTGTTTGTGTCCGCCGATCAAGTACAGAATGTGTGTTCATTGTTTTTTAGGGCGATGTTGCCAGATTACTGAATGTTTGCGGGAAAGGGTGGTTCTGTTAGGCGTTTGCCCTTCTTTGCTCAATCGGCTTGTGTTTCCGAGGAATCATCGTTCGAGGGGCCAGACGAAGGATCACCTGAAGGTGATGAAGCTATGCAGACAGTGCGAGCGCTTTCTGATGCTCCCAGAGGCGTATCCGTGGCCAACAGCTCCTTTAGCAGCTTGGTTGAAGCTTCAAACCTTGCGGTGTGTGTTCCAACATGGCATCACGGCCGCGACTGTATTTTTGCTGAGGCGAAGACACATTAAGATCGACCTTTTCGAAGAGCAAGTCCCTTTCCTTATTATTCATGTTTGTGGGGGTTGGAGACAACTACCGCACTCAGCAGAATATGACACATGACTTGGCAACAGCACCTTCTTTGCGGATTGTTTGATTTCTGAACTAGCCCGGGGTTAAGTTTGAAGTAGAAACAGTAAGCGCGCGTCAAGATTCAGCAGTTTTGAGGTAGCAGCAGTAAGAGCAGCATTCCGCAAAGACTGTCAAATACAAGAAACATAAGCAAGAACATGCACAATGTCCGATCAATTCCAATTTTAAATCACCTGAAGGCCAATCCCCTTAGAGAAAGCGATGGGGAAGAAGAGAGACAGAGACAGAACGTCAGATCGTCATCCACAATGATTGCAGTAGGACAGCTGGTCTTGTTTAGAGGCAGCGGAGTAGGCAGCGCCAACTCAGCACCAGCAGGTATTGTGTAATGTTTGGTCAGGTTGGATTGCTTCTGAGAAAGACAGTGCGGGAGCCAGAATGAACACTGCCGTTGATAGCACACGACTCTTCAAATATGATCGCGCGATGAAAACGCCTGTTTTCCTTTTGAGGAAAGTAAGGGGGTTCAGTATGTGAAAAGGTTGATCCTACCCGCACACGCTCCCGTGGCATTGGATCCTTTTTGGAGCCCAATGTGATCCGTGCGGGATCTGCAGAAAACTACAGCCATCAGGCTCAAACCCCTCTCACCATCACCATGTTCTCCTTTTCGGTCTTTCATCCTTGCATTGACTGTTTGAACCCGCCTTCATCAAGAAAGCCGACTGTGAAAATGTTCCTCTCATGGTCCACAGCCACTTCCACATAGTCTCAAGCGGGTGCAAAGAAACGATGTCAAAAACGACTGTGGAGAATAGAAGCTCGGAGCGATGTCACCCATGTTGAACCTAGTTCAACTTCCTGAAACAACCTGTGCCAGAGCGAAGATTTTTTTGGTGGCCGAGGCAGTCAAGGCAATCAACTGCCGAGGCACGCCATGAAAGGTTGATGATGGGATGTTCAATGCATGTTGAGGTGTTCAAAGGCTTTAAAGGAAGGTGATGAACAAAATTTCTTTGCATTCTGTGTCAGGTCGTGCCTGGCTTTGGGCGAGCTGGTGACTGGGAATTAAGAGCAAGGATTGCTCGGCCGATGTTGATGTTTGAGTATTTTGGAGGTTGCAATTTTCAATACAATGCACGAATGCGTTTGAGGGAATAGTTTTCCTGGCTGGCATACAGTATTTCCGTTGCACCTAAGGAAGGAAGGCCACTTTGAGATCATCCCATACTGGTGACTTGCAAAACAACTTGATCGGGACGAGGTTCAATTGTACTTTCGTATCAATTGTCCAGGGTCTCCTGGCATCGCTACTAGGAGCAAGGAAGCTACTAGGGGCTCCTGGCCTTACTATTAGGAGCAAGGACGCTACTAGGAATCAATTTGTCCTAGTAGCTTCTTGTTCCTAGTAGTACGGCCAGGAGCTCTTAGCGATGCGAGGAGCCCCTAGTAGCGAACATTGCTCCTATGTGGTTGACTTTTGGGAGTTTCAAGATGTGGATAGGCGCAACGCGGCGCAAGTTCCAGTTGCGCACCGCAGTGGCAATACGTTTCATAATTGCTGCAATCACATGGCCTTGCGCCAAGTCCGGCTCATGTTGCGGACGTTAGGCTGGCCTAACAGTATTTGTTGCCAATCATCAGGCTGGAGGGTCGAACTACTCGTATCGATCAACATCAGTGAAAGTTGTTGATCCCGACTGTGCCCAACCTTGCCCAGGTTTGAAGAGAGGTTGATCTTTCGGTTTCAATTCCCGTGTGATCCGGAGGAGCGTTGCACATCCTTGCCCTTTCACCAGTCAAAATCCACCACTTAAATGTAAGCAGGTGGTTCGGTGCAAGTTGTGGACCTACCCTCAGCTTGATCATACAGTATGCTTATCATCCAAGCTAGCTGCGTGCCCTTAGTCAACTGAGCGTGACTGAGTTTGACAGATTGGACGGGCGTGCTCCAAGCGTGCTCGTCGTCATTGTGAGCCGTTTGCAGCAGACGCCTTGCATTGCAGCTTTTCTCGCTTTGCTCGCACGGGGCTTCTGGGCTGCGAAGTGCCTTTGCAGCGCCGGTGCTTACATTCTGAGGACATTGCAGGCCATTCCAGTCCATGTCCGCCTCCCTTGCAGCTTCGTCGCCACTGGCGACAGTGGTTTGCGATCTGACTTCTTACGACTTGTGGCAAGTCACTGTATTCACTGGTGCCCATAGCCACTGCTCTCAACAAGACCACCGCGGCCAACTGCATCTTAGGATCACTGACTTTGATCGCCGTGGAGTTCAACAAGTTTCTGTCAGCAAAGCCAATCAATCACAGCTAAAGGCCTTGATCCAAAGCCTGATTTAAACCAGCAGGCCCTTCCGTGGCTTAGCTTGAGGGAAAGACTGGCCAGCGGCCAAAGGTAGCTTGACGATAACATTGCGCACGGCAAGGCAAGGACCATGATTCTCAGGCTGCCTGCCAAACTGAATGAGTTAGATCAGATCTGTTGTTTTCTTGCGATTGCCGAAGGCGGTTGTGGCCGCACATGCATCGAATTAGTCGCTGCCACCTGACTCGGGCGGTGGCCCCCCGACAGCAAAAGTACAGCTGTACTGATACTGTCCACTGTCCCAACGGTAACTTCACGGAAAAAAGCGCGCTGCGATCACGCAAGGGTCCTGGCCATTCTTCCCCTTGCCATGCATGCACCCAAGTATTCCTCCAGGGCTTAGCTGGACGCCATCCGTAGGTGCAAAAAGGCCCAAGCCGGCCACACGTGCGTCATTAGCGGACTCATGTCGCCGCCAGAGCGGAGAAAAACATGTTGACTCGTCACACTTAAGAACTACATTGCCCTTCTTGCCGCTATATAGCCGCTGTGAAGTGCTTCCAACACTTGAGACACTTGAGATTTGGTTCATGAATTTACCAAATCCCTCAGCGGCGGGTGCTGGAGCCTCAGAAGCCAAAAGGCACCCTCACCCCAACCCCGGGCGACACCCGGGTCCGATCGCACTCGATCGCTGTTTTGCAATAATAGCGGTGTTGGTAGCGGAGCGCTACACGACGATTCGGGAGATTGTCATCAAGCCCTGTCCGAGCGCACCTACCTCGTCACACTACATCCTCGCCTACCTCAATGGCTACTGCCACATCATCGGCATCGGCAACAGCCAAAGGAGCAGGCGGTGGAGCATATACCGAAAAGAAATGCCCATGAGCTGATCCCGCTGAGTTCAGCGGCAAGTCCAACGACTACAAGGAATACCGCAAGCTTGTGCTCTTGTATGAGCGCAAGATGGATCTTGCTGGTAGCAAGACCGAGACGGCCTTCAACATCATGTCCTCGCTGAAGAACAAGGCATGGGATGCCTGTGGGGATCTGTCGGTAGAGATCCTGGAGAGCGACAGAGGCATGAAGGAGATCCTTGCGCGGCTTTACGCCGTGTTCAAGTATGACGCCATGTCCGAGCTGCTGCAGGACTTTGAGAACTTCTTCATCCAGATGCAGCGGAAGCGCAATGAGACCATGCAGGAGTATACACAGCCAACGTCGGGAGGCAGCTTCGTAAATTGGCTGCCCATGAGGTCCAGCTTCCTGAGAAGGTGATCGGCTGGTACTATCTACGTCGAGCCCGGACCTGGGCTCTGTCAGGAAGGCAGTCAACTTCGTGATTGGCCAGGACCAGACCCCAGAGGGCGCGACTCAGTGGTGAAGGTTGCGCATCCTGCACCGGGGACACCCGCGGCAAAGAAGAAGAAGAAAGAGAAAGCGGAGAACATTCCATAAGGCCGACGTTGTGTCCTGACGGTCATGCCACCCGATACTGTGCAATCAGGATTCTGAGCAGCAAGAAGGTGGAGGAGTTCACCAAGGGCTTGGAACGTTGCTGGCTGAAGCACTTTGGAATTCCCAGGATCTTGAGGATCGATGAGGCCAAAGGTTGGGCATCCAAACATGTGGGCATCCTCTTGAGGCACTACCTTGGAACTTCAACCTGCAGAACAACATTCATGGCTGGCTTGGTGTGGTGGGAAGAGAGCGTCAGGTTGTTCGGAGATGTCTGGAGCTCTATCAAGATGAGGTTGGCCGACGTGACAAGGCTTTCGTTGAAGGAGGCAGCCGTCTATGTGCCACATGCCATCAACCAGCTCAGCTTCCACAAAGGATTCAGCTCACAGGGTGTTCAGAAAGACCATGACTCATGTGCATGGCTTGTCCGGTGAGCTCTTCAACCCTGGACAAGATGCTCTGGATGAACAAGGACTCTTTGCAGAAGTTCAACAGCGACGTGCAGCAGCTGCTAAGGCGTTCATCGCTGCTGACTCTGACGCCAAGTTGCGTCGTGCCTTCACCCAGAAGTTCCAGGAGCAGAAGGAGAACCTGGGTGGTGGGGCAGCAATGTTGGTACTTGGTACTGGCGCAACGCTGGTGCTGGCATCTTGAGGAAAGCAAGGTGGAGAGGCCCTGCCCGTGTGGTGGCTATTGAGGTTAATGGAGATGCTCGTGTTCTTTTGGCTTTGTCATGGAACATCCCTGGCGCGATGTGCTCCTCAGCAGGTACGCCCAAAATATGGTTGAAGACAGTGGAGTTTTTGTTCCCATTGACCGACAGGCGGCGGACCTGGAGCCGAGTTCCGACGAGATGAAACGTGCCGGCGTCGAACCCAAGGAGATGGATTACAATGACTGGGATGGTGATCTAGAAGCCGACTACCAGCCAGAGGAGATGGATCCCGAGGATGACAGGAGCCAAGAAGAAGAAGAAGCTCAACCGAGCATTCTCCCTAGCATCGCGCAGGCAATTCTGCCGAGACCACGTCATGAAGAACGAGAACGAACTCCTCGACGTGAGCTACAGCGTGCTACAGCTACCTCGCGGACCGCCGTCAGATGCACCAACGGCAGTACCTGCAGAGACAAATCAAGAGACGCGCGCAGAAGAAGGACCACCAAAAAGAAAGAATCATGATCCTGGAGAAGAACGTCCGGCAAAGAATCCAGGGAGTGCACCGCCCCCAGACTTTGCGCCGCCTGAAGCAGAACCTGTCCCCTCAGACGACGAGCTGATCATCGATGAGGTCTTTTTTAGGCACTACCAGTGGGATGGAAGCTGGTGGACGGATCCTTTCGGCTGGACAAGGTCTATGTGCAGCAGAACCTCTGGAAGGGCGAGGTTAGCCTGAAGCATCTCACACCTGACCAACAAGCAGAACTCATTGCAGGCAAGCGCAATGAGCTTGAGCAGTACTTTCAGAACCCGGTGTGGGAGCTCGCAACCTCAGAGGAGGGCAACCAAGCTGTGCAGACCAATCGGGTGATCACTGCACGATGGGCGCTGACCTGGAAGCGCATCAATGAGGACAACCCTCTACAAGGCGAAGGCCAGATTGGTCCTACGAGGATTTGAGGATCCTGATCTCCTGAGCATCGAGACTGCAGCCCCGACAACCAGCCAACTTGCATGCTTGCCTCTTCCGGCTGGCCATCACCAACTGGAACCAGTGGGAACTTCTTTGTGGTGATGTCAAGGCAGCATTTCTATCTGGAAGTGGCTTCGACAGGGTGATCATAGTGAAGTTGCCCAAGGACTGCAATCCATTGATTGGAGGAGATCAACTCGGACCACAAGGACAGCTGATGCCCCACTGATGTGGTATCGGCCTCCAGCAGACTTGCAGCTCGTGGCTGGAAAAGCTAAAAGCCACGCCGTGGATCAGTGCTGTTCTTTACTGTCTGAAGAAAAGTCCACGGGGAAGACCTTGTTGGTCGGTATGCTGGTGATCCATGTCGACGACATTTTGATCCCTGGTGATTCCAACAGCACGTGCTGCATGGAGGCCATCAAGAACCTCAAGAAGCACTTTAAGTATGGCAAGTGGGATTGCGGGCACTTTGCTGCCACCATGGACCGAACGGTCACACACCATGACGATGAAGCCGCCATGGGATGAGCCGTCTCGCGGGGTTCCAAAGCCGGCGTCAGCATAGCAGACCAGGGCCAGGGTGACGTTGTCCAGGCTGTTGAGGGTGCCCTTGTTGACCTCCGCGGGCTTCGCCAGGAACTTGGCGGTCACATCGCTCTGGCTCTTGCCAAAGCGCAAGGTCTTGTTCTTTCGGCGCTGCACCTGCTTGCAGTGACACGGATGCTGCCAGCATAAGCCCAGAACTGCGCCACTGCAAAGCGCCGATGAGTGCTCGGTACTTCCCTGTCTCGCTGGGGCTCATCTCATCTGTTGGCTTCCGTCCCTTGTTGATGGTGATCGGGCACAGCTTCTTCATGTACTCAGCATGGGGCACCTCGATGCGATACTTGGTCTGATAGATCTGACCGCCGCAATACTTCAAATATTGATCCTGCGTGTCCTTCGGGCTTGTGATAAAGGAGACCCTGAAGGATCTCAACTGCAGCTGGCGATGGGTGTCATCAAGCCAACTGGCAGACGGCTTGACCAAAGTCAGAGTCAGACAGGCCTTCGCCGAGAGGTACAAAGGGCACTACATCCAGCTGGTGGCGGACGAGACCTACCAGGCACCAGGTGGCCAAGAAGAAAAGCCAGGAAGAGCGAAGGAAGACAGTTCGGAGACGAGAATGACTTCATCGAGGGTGGCAGAGACACTCATCGGTATGGTCATGGCGACACAAACCAATGGAGCAGAAGGCAGTGAAGACAAGTGCCGAGCGAATGGCACTCAGTGCAAGACGGACCTCGACCACGTGACCCTCAACATCGAGCTGTTTGACATGGGCATGATGATGATGCTCGCGATGGTAACGATCATTTTGATCGGCGTGGCCTGGCTGTTCTGCAAGTCAGGGAATAAGAAGAAGAGCGGTGATGGCGAAGACTCTGAAGAGGAGCCGGTTCCGGAACTGGAGCCATTGGACTATGGAGAGGAGAACGGTGTGATGGGCAACATCGTGAATGACCTGGCGGCCATTCATCCAGAAGAAGGACAAGCAAGAGACGGGAGTCACACCTTACCCCCCTGCCGGAGGAAGTTTTCACGACGCCCACAGGATCCTGCTTTCATGTGCGGATCAACTGTGGACACTTGGGCAAGTGCCGAAAGCGGTGGCGCTTTTGCACGGGCTTCCAACACTTGAGACACTTGAGAGTTGGTTCATGACCCCTTTACCAAATCCCGCAGTGCTCGGGCCTCAGAAGCCAAAAGGCACGCTCACCCCAACCCTCGATCGCTGTTTTGCAATAGCGGTGGGACTTCGTTTGCCTGCCTAGCTACCTGTTGGCGGCATTAAAGCTGCGGACCACGACTTGTCCCATGCTTCGTCGAGTTGCGGGCTGGCATTTCAAATTAACTAGCAGCAGTCAAGCTGCGTACCACCACTTGCCCAAGCAGGATGCAAGCAGCGCCCTAACTCAGGGGTAGAGGCAAAGCTATACAGGCCTTGCAGGATCCAAGGCCAAAAGCTGTGCAGGTATACTTGGCAAACAAAGTGCCACTTTCCCACTCGAAGTGGTACAGGAAGCAAATCCGAGCATCTCAAAGCGAAGCAAAGTTCAGATGCTGGTGGTAGCCGAAAAGCAAAAACTCTCAGTTCATCTTGTACATGACAAAGTCAAGGAAAAGTCCACCCTGAAGGGCAACTCTGCGCAATTGCACAAGACCACTGTACCCTGCAGCGGCCCGCGCATGGGAAAAGCATCTCCCTCATCAGAAACGCTCGTTCCAAAACTCAAGGGGAACAAACCCCAAAGCGTTGCCAGTCCCAACTTGAAGAGGAATCGAACCTCAGGCCAACTGTAACAACAGGGGTATTGCCGGGCAAGCCACAAAGGCTAGCAACACTGAAGTCCACCAAACCTCCCTTTCGCATTACTAAATCTGGGCCGGTCCAACTTGAAGGGGAATCGAACCCTAGACGAACGCCAGCCCCAACTCATGTTTGGACTTGAACCTCCAGCAACCCTGAGAATCCTAGATTGAAAAAACCCATCGGGATTGATCGGGTCTGGTTGCTTAGAGATTGGTTCCTGGATTGAAAAAACCAATCCCAGATTGGTTAAGTTAACCAATCCCGGGATTGGTTTTGTTCAATCCAGGGAACCAAACCCAACCAATCCAGATTGGTTTTTTCAAACCCAACCAATCCA
>CAXAMN010010657.1:0-37535 GCA_963970005.1 Durusdinium trenchii | reverse complement strand
CAGACAGACCGAAACAGATAGACCGACCAACCAACCGAGACCAACAGACCGAAACGGACAGACCGAGACAGACCGAGACAGACTGAGACCGAGACAGACTGAGACACGCTTCTGAGACACGTGAGCCCGGTTAACATTTCCTCCCGGCTCCCTGAGCGCATTATTGACACTGCATGTTTGGTCAATTTTTTGGTGAATTTATATTTCCTTTTAAATTAAAAGGGAACCAAAATTCACCAAAATTTTGGTGAATTTCCATTTTCTTTTAATTTTAGAGGAAACCAAAATTCACCAAAATTCACCAAATTTTTGGTGAATTTCCATTTCCTTTTAACTTAAAAGGAAACCAAAATTGACCAAAATTCACCAAATTTTTGTTGAATTTCCATTTCCTTTTAATTTAAAAGGGAACCATAATTCACCAAAAATTTGGTGAATTTTTTTAATTCCCTTTTAATTGAAAAGGAAAAAAAAAGTCACGAAAATTCATCAAATTTTTGGTGACTTTCTATTCCCCTTTAAAGTAAAAGGATACCAAAATTCACCAAATGTTTGGTGAATGTTTATTTTGTTTTTTATTTGAGTTCTATTTGTTTTTTGCTTTAAAGAACTCCAATTTTTTTAAAAAATAGAGTGAAACAATCTCAATCATTTGCAATGTTTTTGCATATTTTTATTTTAAACAGTGCTTGCTTTCCCTGCAGCTTTTTAAAGCCACAATCAGTAGTAGCTACCCAGCTTGAAACAAAGCTTGCCTGAAGGCTTGAAGACAGCCTCAGCTCCATGCCACAAAAGAAGCCAGCAGCTTGCAAGGCAAGTACTGCAAGAAAAAACAAAATACCAACAATAACACACCAGAAGAGCCAACAGAGCCACCAGCAGAGCCAACAGCAGAGGCTCCAGCAGAACACAGCTGTGCATTAGCCTTGCCTGCGACACCCAGGCTTGAAAGAAAGCCTGAAGAAACAAATGGCCCAGCAAGCACAGAACATCTGACTGCAAAGAATTTAATGAACCATGAGAGGTTTCTGTCTGCCCTCCAGGAATTCAGAGAAGGGAAACTGACAGAGGAGACTTTTCTTGCCCTTTGGACCACAAACCAGAGGCAAGGGCTCATGAAGGCCATGGAAAAGGATCGCAAAAGCAATGGCCTAGAGGGATGGGACAACCTCTCAGGAGAAGGCAGCAAGTGTAAAGAAAGAAAGCTGCTACTCCAGTTCTTGTCTTCTGGCAAGCTGGAGCAAGCTGCTGTGTCTCAGGAAACCAGGGGCCTGAATTCAGCAACCCAGAAAAAGAGCAATGAATGGTGCAGTTGGCATGCTGTATGCCAAGTCTATGGAGAAGAAGAAGCAAAACTCAGAGTGCAAAAGGGCTTGGTCAAATGGAGAAAGGACCCAGAGGCCCAAAGCAAGGGGGTGACCCTGCACCAGTTCTTGATGGTCAAGAACGAAACAGATTTCAAGCAGGGCATTGAGCAGGAAACCAAGGCCACCAAAAAACCAAAGCCAGCTGCAGACAAGTGGCTGTCATGGGGGCCAGCCTGATGGATGCAGCTGAAGACCCTTCTTTGTTGGATGAACTGTGGCTTGCAAAAAAGCCAGGGGGTGATTTCAAGAAGACTTGGAAAGAAATTGATGACAACTATGAAGAAACAGAAGTGGAAGTCGATATGGGATGTGCTCAGCAAGCTGGGCATAGTTGGGAAAGCCCCCAAGAAAATGACAAAAGAAGAAAGAGAAAGAAAGCACAGGACAAGAAGCTTGCCCTGGAACAGGAAAAAGCCAAAAAACAAGAGCAGGCAAAAGCACAGAAAATCCAAAAGTATGAAGAACAAATTGATGCTTGCAGTGAGGCTTGTGACAAAGCCTTAGCAAAAAAAGAATCTCTCAAAAATGGCAACCTTAGTTTTGAAAGAAGTGAGGGTGCTGAAGGCTGCTGATGCCAAAGGTTAAGCAACCTCACTGTTGAAAGAACTTTTGGATGCCCAGCACAATGTGGAGGAAGCCATGGTCTAGCCAGAGATGGACCTAGAGAATGTGAAGAAGATTTTGGGCAGCACTGCTGCAGTTTTGAAACAGCACAAGAAGAACCATGCTTGAAATATAGCATGAAATGCTTGAAAGAGAGCATTGTAGTTTTGACCAATGGTTGGAATCTCACCTCAACATGTTGTCATACTTAGTTGAAAGCAATGCCCAGCAACTTTTCTTCAGGATCAAGGGTAGAAACAGCTTGAAACACAGCTGGCCATGCCAGGTATCAAACAAAAATTGGAAATGCTCAGGGCTGACAACATTAAAAACACAAAAAAGAAGAGAGCTCACTTGGCAATGCACTTACCAAGCTTTGGGGGCTTGGTCTTCTTTCAGCACAGGCCTTGCAGCATTTGGCTGCTTGTGCCATTGAGGATGGACTGGGTTCCCATTCCTTGGTGAGGCTGGCTTCTTTGGGCACTTGGGGTGCCCACAAAGCCAATTGCCATAGCTTGCAAAGAGATGAAGCTGGAGTCTTCTCTTTTAAAGGTGCAAGCTTTGGACAGCAAGGCTAACCCCCCAGAAGTGGAAGCCAGCATGGCGTGGGTTCCTCCTCATTGCTTGGTTGGCAAGCTGGCATTGCACTATTCCCAGCACATGGAAAACATCTTTGGCTTTTCCAAGAGCAAATCTTTTTGGCTTGGAATAAAGCCTGATGATCCAAGACTGTGTGGCTCACCTATTTGTGAAGCATTGAAAGAAGAGGGTGCTGAGATCGTCCCTCGCTGGTTGCATGAGATGGTGCTGAATACAGCTCCAATGACAGCCTGTTGACTTTCAGTTGGGGAAGCATCTTGGGGACCAATGGCTTGGAAGAAAGCCAAAACCAAGAACATGATTTGACGGCACTTGACAAAGCATTTTTGATTGCCAGCTTTCCTAAAAGTGCAACTGCCCCCCAAGACTTGGGATTCAATCTACAAAGCTATGTGTTGGTCATTGAATGCTCTTTGGTCTGGCACATGGCCAGAACATGATCAAAATGGTAAGAAAGTGGCTGGGCCACTGGCAAAGCTTGCAGGCCAAAGCCTGGTGCCCAACAGGAAGGTCAGGTTCATCATGTGGAACTACTTGGGTGATCTGGATTATTTTGCAAACAATTTGAAATTTCGACATTGGAATACACATGCCTTCTGTCCTTTGTGCAATGGCTCCAGATCCAGCCCAACCAATTTCATATATGACTTTTCTGCGCAGCCTGGATGGGAATTGTACACTCTGGAGCAACACACTGCTAATCCAGCCTCAAGGCATCCTTTGTTAAATGATGTTGCAGGGTGCACAGCAGCATACAGAATCTTGTTTGATGGCCTCCACACCATTGACCTTGGTTATGTTGCAAGGCTGTGTGGCAGCACATTGCGTGGCTTGGTCTATTGTGGTGGTCTTGGGGAAGACATCACTTCAGATTCTAAGCTTGCTCAAAAGCACTTGGATGGTTTTTGTGCATTGATCAAGGATTGTTACAAAGAGTTGCATGTAGAGGAAAGGCTCAACAACCTGAAGCTGGGGATGTTTTGCAACCCTCTGAAGCCTTGGCAAGGCCCTTTTTTTTGAAGGGGCACGCAGGGGAATTGAAGCACCTTGTCCCAGCTATGGCCTTGGCTTTGCAAAGGATTTCCCATAATGGCTTGAAAGCCAAATTTGGCTCTTGCACGCTGCTGCTGCATTGGTAAAAATGTCTGAGTACTATGTTGCCTTGGATGGTGCTGACATTCATACTACAGCTGCTGAAGCAGAAGCCATCTTCTGTGCCATCAGAGGTGCTTTGCAGCATTACATGTGTCTGCGCCAAAAATTTCCACACCCTCAAGAGGATCGGCTGCATTTCCAACTTTTTCCCAAAAGCTGGTGCTACTTTACAGAGTCCTTTGTGGGAAAGATTAGTATTTTGGAACATTCTTGCAGTCATGGTGCAAGGTCTGTCAGGCTCTCCCATTCTTTGGTGGAGAAATACCTGTGCGCATTGCATCTGAGGCTGACCCAAGCCTCAGTCTAACGCTTGAGAAAAAGCATTAAAAGACATACAGTATATGGGTTTGAAAAAAAAGGGTCTTTTTCGATCTTATATCCAAAACAAATAGAACCCAAAAAGTATGATGTGGAAGCAGAACCTGCTGGGTGACCTGCAGCTGTTTTGGCCGCCCAAGCACTAGCAATTTTGCTTGGCTTGAAACAAAGCCAACCCTGTCATGACACACAGGGGTTCATGGAATGATTGGAATTGGAGTAGGAGTGCATGGGAATCTTCCAATGCATGGGGTCATTGGGATGAATGTAGTGCATGGAATGATTGGAATGATGGGTGGCAGTGGGGTGGAGATTGGGATTGGTGGAGTGAAGATGAATGGAGCTGGCAAATGGAAAAGGACAGAAGCCCCAAGTATGGAAGTGTCACGTGGCGCAAGGATTTCCTCACAGGGTTTGATGATGCACAGAAAAGCACCAGGAGCTCTTGCAGGAATGCCAAGAACAGTTCAGCAGGTTGGGTGTGCAAGTGCAGGGAGAAGCAGAACCTGCCCCCAAAGACATTAGGCTTGAAACAAAGCCTGGTGACACAGAGGGTGCAGAAGCCACACCTGCTGAAGAACCAGCCCCCAAAGTCAACCTCAGGCTTGAAACAAAGCCTGGCGATTGGATTTGGTATGAAGAAGCAAAGGCTGCTGCACCTCCCACCATTGATCACATTTTTGAGCTCACTGAGAAGGGGACATTTTGTCATCCTTGCCAGGAAAAAATGTGCCAAAGGGCCAATATTGCTGAGAGCCATCTAAAAAGTGAGAAACATTGCAGAAATGTGTCAAAACAGCATTGAAGTATGCTTGCAACAAAGCATTCTAGATTGGACACTTTGCAATGGAATAATGCACTTCTTGTGAGCTGCTGAGCAGGGTTCAGGTGGTCTGGGATTGGTCCTGGATTGGTTCTCAGACCACATGAACCATCTGGGAATTGGTTATGTTAACCAATCCTGGATTGGGCCTGGATTGGTTCCCCAGGATTGGTTATAACATAACCAATCCCCAGATTGGTTCCCAGATTGGTTCCTGGATTGGTTGGAAAACCAATCCAGATTGGTGATTGGTCGAGAACCAATCCAGATTGGTTCGAATCAAACCCAACCAATCCAGATTGGTTTTTTTCAATCTAGGATTCTCAGGGAAACCAGACAAAGCACCACGCGGCAAAGGCGATGCCGTATGGCACCAAGTGCAGAGGTTTTCAGAAACTGAAATAGCAAAGCAGGCGCGTTTGCCTCGCCAGTCTGGTACTTCAAGCCGCAGCTGGCAGCAGTCAAGCTGCATACCGTCCAAACAGGCTAGCGTTTGCTTTGCCAGTCTGGTACTGCAAGTTGTGGCTAGCAGCAAACTACCAGTCGGCGAAACATGTCGCAGGTGCACTATCAGGTCGCGCGCTTAGCATGCCTACCGCCTACCCTACAGCGAGCCGAAGCCCTTGAGATAGATTAGATCCCGAATCAGAATGTGGGAGAAGAAGACTCATAAGCGCCGCAAGTTGGAGGGCAAGCACTGCACCATTCTAGTCCGCAAAGCACCATTCTCTGAAGGTGGTCAGTCTTTAGGAAAAATCAAAAATCCGCCCGTGCCGAAGGTGCTGGTGCATTGTAGAAGCTCGCATCAACAGCAACCGCAAAATCTGCTAGATTAAACCCTAAGCTTTAGCTTGGGGATGCATTTTTCTCCTAGAAACGTGTGTTTTGTAGTGCTTTTTGAAAATTGATAAAGATTGGACCAACCGTTGGCGACGCCGGTTACGCTGGCCGGGGGAGATCGCATTATCAACGTCGCGGACGCGTGTGCAACCCGGGGCCCGGGGGACACTGCATTATTGACATCGTGCGCGCGTGTGTTCATCCGTGTGTCCTGCCCGACCGAGACACAGACTGACAGATCGAGATAGACAGACCGAGACAGACACACCAAGACAGACAGACCGAAACAGATAGACCGACCAACCAACCGAGACCAACAGGCCGAAGCGGACAGACCGAGACAGACTGAGACACGCTTCTGAGACACGTGAGCCCGGTTAACATTTCCTCCCGGCTCCCTGAGCGCAAGTTGCTGCCGAGCCGGTAGGGTGCTAATGACACGCTTTTCCCATGTATGTCTGGATGCGTGTCTGCGTGTATGTATGTCTGTATGCATGGATGGATGCCTATGTCTGTATGTGTGTGTATGGCTTCCCTTTACTCTGTGCGGGCGGCTTCGACCTCGAAGCGGTGTGAATAGTGATTGCGCGCCAACCATCTAGCGTGAGCCGCGCTGGAGGCAAACGCAAAGTTGATGTGTTTTCCTCACCCATTTGCTGCACACACGCTGTTGTTGGGTAGCGTGATATGTCCAGCCAATCCAGCCGCTTTGAAACCCCATTGGCCCAAGTTTAGCCTGGAAAAGTATCCCAAGTTTAAGTTCGCGATAATCGGTCAAGGGTCAGACATGGTGCTCGAACGACACTGGGCAATTCGAGAGACGTCCTGCTTAGTTTTCTTGAACCCAGCACTGCGCTGGCCCAAAAATCTTAAGTATGCGTGTGTTGGACCGGAACGCGCGTTTAAAGATTGGAACAATGAACCCAGGGTTGTCGTGCTTTTCAGCTGCCATCGGCTTTGGACTTTCACCTGCGTTACGGCTCCTTGATTCAGACACAAAAGGTAAAACTGGTTCAGACTTGGCTGCGCATTTGAGGTGAAGATCTCGCGCGCTTGCGGGGGCGGAGTCGTGGCTAACAAAGCACCAAGTCAACATGTTTTGGCGAACGCAGAGCGTTTTTCAGTGAGTCGCGCCTTCAATTCCAAGGAGTGAGTCACGGAAGGGTATGAATTTCACTCCGTTGAAAGCCAGAAAATCAGGCCGCCGAGCACACACGTGTGACAGAGAGATAAAAGACTATGTGGATTTGAGTGGACCACTTGGGCTATGTCGAGCTGCGAAGAGCGTAAATTGCATGGACTTGCACTAGACATGGGCTGGCAGGCCAATCACAGCGGAGGGCAAAGGTGAACTTTGGCGAGGCCAAGCAAGATGGCAAGGCTTCGAAGGAGAAAAGAGTCGCCATTCCTTTTAAGGTCTTGAGCTGCTTGCTTCAACTATGTTGTTCACGTGGTTGGGAGCCGGTGGGACCTTCCGCACTCCGGACCAAGTAAAGACTGCTGTAAGCAATAAATACTGTAGTCATACGATCCTCATTGCATGAACATAAATAGCTCATGTTTCCCCACAAAATATATAAAAACCAACGCATCACACCACCAGACTTGCTGAAATCGCATCATCCCAAAATTTTGTGAGACCAATTCGCGCGTGCTTTGGATTTACTTTGATAGTGCGTCGGGATTGAATTTGCGTTGCAGTAGGGTGGTTTTCTCTTATGTTTGCCCAGGGGTACATCTGAAACAACGAAACTGGCTTTGGAGTGGTTTTTGTCAAGAAGGGGCCCGAATAGGTTTGTTGTCATTGATGTGGTTGGCAAACCAACCTTTATATGATAGTTTTATATAGTACTTTTACAGCTCCCATTCCTGGCGCGGTCATTTTGTTCTGAGCTTCGGCTGAGCCGCGGCCTTTAGCTGGAATAAAAGGTTGCTATTATATTATGCTATGGACAATTTGTATCTATTTTTCTCTCATTCAGTGATGTTGGCCTGCGATTTATTTCCCATCTCCGATTGCGACCAATATGTTGGTTCCTTTCTGGCCCTTGATCACATTATTCATCCTGGCCTTTTTTGCTTCGCTACCGAATTTTTAAGAGCTCAGAGCTTGCTGGAGCACACTTTCCTGGACTTGCTGTTGCAACTTCTTGTATAGTCCATCTCCCAAGCAAGGTTGGAGCTCACAAAGGCGCAGCTACCGCTGTGCTGCGAAAAACTTGGAACAGGAGAGGGCGCACTGGAATCTTGAAATTCGCTTGGATGGGTTTGCATATTGAATGCTTTCATGTGCATACAGGTCCCCCCCAACTCCCCCACATCATTTAGCAATTAGATGCAATTAGCAATTTATGGCACTCATTGCTTCTTCTGACCAAGACCTCACCAAGACCATCAGAAAATTTGTTTGCAAAAATCTATCCTCCCTGAAAACAGTCATGGAAGTGGAAAACTATTGGTGGAGGAAAGCAGTCTTCCAAGAGGCTGTTCCACTTCCATGTTTGTTGGGGGTAGGGCATATAGAAAACCAAAGCCGGCCCAAAAGAGGAAGATTGCGGACCCTATGCGTGACCGCAGGAAAGCTCCAAAACTAGATGACTGACGCCCGATATGCCGATATGCATCACCGCAGGAAAGTCATTTTTCTACACGCCCTAACATGAAACAGTACTCCACATGTACAGTTATTGCTTTGTGTCGCGTTTCACATGAACATACACAAACGTGTATACGACGCGACAACATTTGGCTCAAGGAAATCGGCGCCACTTCCGGTTTTCCTTCAGGGTGCCGTGCGAGTCGACCGGTGGTTGACCGTACTTTCGTCCCGCTTTGCACCTTTCGCTTCGCCGTCCGTTCGATTGCCTCCGTGCTTCGCTCGTTCGGTTCCACATCACAAAGCCACGGGTTCCCGTCCCTCGGAAACCGGCCGTGCCTTTGATTCCATACCCCGGGCTGCTAGGGATTTAGCATACTTCTTTCACCAACTACCGTTTCGTAACGTAAGTTGGGCGATCCAATCAACTGGTTAATTATCAGCCGTATCGTTCAAGATACGGAAGGCCCCATCGACCCTATCGCAGCACGCTTCTCGCTGCTCCGTAGGCCATCAACGATGGGTCGTGTTTACCCTCAGCCAGACTCAGGTGCCCGTGCATCTTCGTCAACACCAGCTGCCGCAGCAGCTTCGGCGCCTGTTGAGGGTCCCCACCTTGTGTTTTTTATACTTATAACTTAGTTATGAATGGGACAACTAGAGTTATAACCTAGTTATAACCATAATAAGTTGCGTAAGTTCTACGAAAATGGCTTGGAACTTATCGTAGTTATATAGATACTTGTGCTAGTTATGTTTAAAATTATGCATACTTATAAGTACAACGTAAGTATGACGAAAAAAACAATGTTCTACATATTTTCTACTTATCCTACTTATGGGGATAGAGTTTTTGAGGGTTGTCTTGGCAGTTGGGCTCAAGCAAATATAGACTGTGGGAGCATTTTGGTGGGAGGCATGGAGACGCGCGCACGGCGACCTGCGCAAGACTACACGCGCGCAGCGTATATGCTCAGCGAGGCAGTCTGGGCGCAGCTTCAGCGATCGGACTTGGCCACCACGGCAAAGGCGGAACGCGTTTTCGAGCGTTGCTACCAGCTGGGCCTGAGGCTGCCTTTTGAGTCTACGTTCGCTTGCTTGACTGCGTTGGTCTGCTGCTACGACTCGGTGAAGCGAAGTAGCTTCGAGATGCACGAGTTGCTCTCGACCGTGAAGGCGCGCTGGCGCTCCTGGATCCGCAAGCGTGAGTCCCCTGCGACACGCCTTGGACGTCTGCGGACTTTGGCTGCCTTGATCCCGCTGCGCGTGACGCACAGCTCGGCGCGCGCTGCCCAAGGATCCGAAGCAGGGACAGGCGCCGTCAGAGCTCGTGACCCAAGCTTTGGTTCTGAGCGCCGCCCTGCGCCACTTGCCTTCGGAAGCAGCTCTGGGGACGCCATCCTCCGCGGCTATGCCGTCCGCGCTCGCGCGGGCGTCTTCGGACACGGCGTTGGCCGCGGTTGCGCCAGCGGCGCAGGCGAGCGCAGCCACTGAGCCGCAGGCTAGCGCGGCCACGGATCCTATAGGCAGGGCGCCGGAGGCCCGCCCCGAGGCGGCACCAGCGACGCAGCCGCCAGCAGAGTCGCGGCAATTGGTCCCGTACCAGGCTCCAGCCGAAAAGTCTGACGAGGACTTTGACACCGAGCGCGCGCTCTTGCAGGCGCTGCTGGAGCGGAGGCAGGGGGAGAAGTCAGAGGGACAAGTGATGAGGAAGCCGGCGGCAGCGCAGAAAGGCGCGCCAGCATGCTTGCGCAAGCCCGCCGCGTCCCACAATGGCGCGGGGCCAGCCAAGAAGAAGCCCGCCGCGTCCCACCAAGGCGCGGGGCCAGCCAAGAAGAAGCCGGCGGCAGTGCAGAAAGGCGGGCTGAAGGAGGCGAGCAGCGCCGGCAGAGCCGTAAACCCGAGCACGGAGAGGTACTCGACCATGTACTACAGCGCCACACAGAAGATGGCTGTGCGGCAGAAATTCGGGGAGAAGCGTCAAATTTGTCAGTTCGGCAACGGGCGCGCGCAGAGGGAGCATCTGAGCACCATCGCCAAGGCGGCGCTGGCCGCGTTGGAGCGCGGGAGTCTGAGGGAGGCGGGCGTGCGGGCTTTCTGCGAGGCCCGGCTGTGAACGGCCGCGACATTTTTGTGAGCTGGAGTGAGACATGTGTGCGGAGCGCCAGTGCGCCGTCCGTCTGTGTGTATATATATATGTGTGTGTATATATAATATATTTTTGTTTCGCAGACTTTTGTTGTCTCTGCGTCTGGCCTGGGCGCGCCAGTGAGAGAGGCCAGCAGTTCTTTGGCGGACAGACAGCCAGCGCCGCAGCATCTTTCAGGGAGAAGAGAAAGAGAGAGAGAGAGAAGACGCGACAAACATATATATATCCATATAATATGATCTAGACAACTTAGAGAAATATACTATATATAGATATATAGAGATGGAAGGACAAAGACATATAGCGCGCGCGCGTACCCATGGGAGCGTTTCTGACTCTGGCGCCTGCGGACGCGGGACCCCCTGTCTTCCAACGAGGGCAACTCGTCCGCGGACTATATGTCGACCTTTTCTTCGGACGCAGGCGGCTGCGGACGCAGGACCCCCTGTCTTCGGACGAGGGCAACTCGTCCGCGGAGGATATGTCGACCTTGTCTTCGGACGCAGGCGTCTGCGGACGCAGGACCCCCTGTCTTCGGACGAGGGCAACTCGTCTGCGGACGATTGCAGAGATATATGTTGACCTCTTCTTCGGAGGAGGGCGCGCCGGCTGTCGTCTTCGGACATCACCGTCTGCGGACGGATGCAGACACCCCTCATCTTCGGAGAGGGGCCAGCCGTCCGTCCATGGACCATTCCTCTGTCTTATAAACTTTCGAAGGAGCAGCAACCCAATAGCTTCGGTTAGGCAGATTTCTAACTACTAGTCTATATACTGTTTCTTAACTATTAGTTAAAACAGATGATTAAACTATTAGTCAGAACAATGGTTTTAACTAATAGTTTGAAAGGTCAAATAAACTAAAAATGTAAGGTTGTTCAATTGATTAACCTAAAAGGTTTGTGTTTTCTTCAAATGATTTTTGATCCTATTTTGTTCAAAATGCTCTTGCCAAAAAGCACGACACTCTTCACATAAGGTATCACCCTAAAAGATTCACTTATGATTTTCCTGACACACAAACACAAATTCACCTCAACAAGTTGACCAGAATAACATATTCACCTTAAATATTCACCTCGTGCTTTTACTCAGAGCAGCCAGGTTCACTTCTCAAAAAAGATCTGTATACAGGATTCACCTTGATTCACCTTAGACTGTGGGTGGGAGCACACAGATTCACTTTAAAACAAAATCAGAGCCAGAGGTGCTTCAGTCAGAAAAAAGATTCACCTTAGTCTTTCACTCAGAACAAAGGCAGGTTCATTCCACAAAAGAATCAGAGTAAAGATTCACTTCAAAGGTTCAGCCAAGGCTTTCATTCAACAAAGACAGAATCACACCCAAAAAGAATCATAGTAAATGAACCACTGTAGTTCATCAGCAATGATGCTGTTCACTTCGGAAAAGGCAAGTTCACACATGCGCACAAGACCTTCACACCTCCAATGTGTTTGACCCAGTGTGTTGTGGCCCAAGGTGTCTCAGAAAAGACTGGTGGCTGATCCCAATGTTGGGGTCCGAGAGCTGCAAGCAGTCTTTGTCAACTTCTTGAAGACACAGCCCACAAAAGATTTGTTGGCTGTGTTGGGGCCCTCCAAGTCTTGCAAGAGAGTTGACTGGAAGAGTGCACCTCTTGCTGAAGGAGATGATCCATGTGCAAAGGAGATAAGTCAAAGAACGATGAAACTGCGCATAAATGCAACAAAAATGTTACAAATCAAATACAAAAAGACAAAATTCACAATGATAGTCATCAAAACATACCTAAAATCAATGAACTGGAGTGTAAGTTTGGTGTAAGTTTGATGTAAACTTACACTAAAACTTACACCCCATAGTGTAAGTTTAGTGTAGGTTTGGTGCAAACTTACACTGAAACTTACACACCTGGAGTGTAAGTTTACATCAAAGTTACACACAGAAGTGTAAACTTACACTGTGAAGTGTAAGTTTGATGTAAACTTACACTCAGGAATGTAACTTTTAGTGTAAAGTTACACTGTTGATGTGTAAATTTGATGTAAGTTTGCACCAAACTTACACTAAACTTACACTATGGAGTGTAAGTTTCAGTGTAAGTTTACATCAAACTTACACCAAACCTACACTACAGTTCACTGATTTTAGGTATGTTTTGATGATTTTCATTCTGAATTTCGCATTTTTGTATTTGCTTTGTAACATTTTTGTTGCATTTATGTGCAGTTTCATCTTTCTTTCAGGTGGTTTTCTTAGACTTGCAACAGCTTATGATGAACAATCTATTGATTTACTCCCTGGGTTTGGAAAGCCCAGGCTTTTGTCTTGGAAGGAAGGTTCCAAAAAAGGTTGAGATAAAGCGTTCACCAAAAATGCGCAAAGTCTATGGAGGTAAAGAATTAAATCCAGATTCACTTGGAAGATTCACATTGCGATGTTTAATGAGAGTTTCATTTGAGTTTTAAGGATCACTTGATATTCCAACACCTTCTTTGGTGATTGAAAAAAGGAATGTGACAAACACATTGGCACTGTGCAAACGCAAGGTTTCTTTTTGCATATGTTCACTTTTGGACTTTTGGAAGATGTTCATGTGCGTTAATTTTCAGCACTGCTTCCAGCACATGGTTCTTTCCAATGTCACATGACAATGCCACAATGTGTGTCGCATTTCGTCACTATGAACCTTTCAAATGTCTACAAGGTTCAATGCCTGGCTTGAAGCCAGCCTTTGAACCTGAAAGTTTTTTGTCCCCTCCACCAGCTCGACTGACTTCTAGGTTTTTGCCTCAGAGCACTTTGTCTGCAGCCATGGCAAAGGATGATCCATTTGGGAAGACAATCATTCAAGATTCACTTTGACATTAGACTCACCTTCTATCTACACAGGCTCACTTTGGCATGGGCTTCAGTTTTCCTTCTGTAGACTAGAAGAATCATTTTCAGAACAGAGAATAGTAGCCAAACAATTGTACAAGAGCAAAAATGTTGTTACATTTTTTGCTTGACATTTGTTTTGCCAAAACTTTTTATGTGCTTACTAGGTGTACTTTTCAGGTTGTTCCATTAAACAAACTAATAGTCAGAAAGAGCTATAAACCTATTAGTCAAAACACGTTTAAACTATTTAGTCTGTTTTCTTACCAAATAGTCTATACAACCTAATAGTTAGAAATCTGGCTAACCGAAGCTATTGGGAATCTTTCGAAGGAGAGAGACAGAGCGGAGAGTTTCGTTCATATACGTGAGCGTCCGCAAAGATCTGTCCCACGCAGGCACACTGGTTTTTCCTGTGCGGCCATCGCCGTGGGGAGCGGTGCCGCCCTGGCGACAAAGTATCACTTCCAACCCTTGCGTCTGCGGTCTCCCCGGTGGCTGCGGGAAGCACGCGATCGCGCGGCGGACATCTCGGCGCGGGGAGGCGGCCTGCCGGGGTCAGCTGGGCCATGGAGCTGGACGATGGAGGTTTTGGCGCTGGATTCGGCGCAGAAGTCTCAGAGAGAGAGAGAGAGAGCACGCCCACGCAGAGCGGAGGAGAGGGCAGCGTCGGGAGAAATCGCGGCCAGAAAGATATATATAAGGGGCCAGAGACCGCGCTGGCGTCGGTACATATATGCCGTGTTCGGAGCCGCGGCCCAGGATCCGCGCAACTTGGATATGGGCGCGGCGCGGACGACAGGGCTCGAATCCTGACGGCCCCGGGGCCCGTGGGAGAAGACTCGGGACGCGGCGCGGTCAGAGTGACACCGGCGTGGCAGCAGACGCGCTCCGCCGCGGCCGGAAAAGGAGTCAAGCGCGCGGCGCTTTCTCTTCGGAAGTGCATATATATATATATATAGTCCACACTCCCGTTCCAAAGTCAACACGCCCATGGTATATAGACAGACTTCCAAGTCAACACTCCCATCCCAAAGCAAAGACACCCCCCAACGGACGGGCGTATACACAACCAGAGACATTTCACAAGCATTTTCTGCGGCAGCTTGGGCCCGCAGCTGGACGACGCAGAGCGCTGGAGTGAACGTGTAGCGCCATGACGATGCGCGAGAAGGAGACGCAGCTCCGCCTCCTCCGGTCCAAACTGTTGGAGTTGGACTTGGAGAAAAAAGATGAACAAGTGGCCCAGGCTCACAAGTGTTGCAAGGTCATCTTGGAGCACTGTGGAATCCAACACATGACCGTGCCTCTGTGGACCATGGCCATAGCGTGCGAAGGCTACTTCTGCGAGCAGAAGAAGCCAAGGGCGCCCTTGCGCGAGATCGACCCAGAGCAGCTACCGGCTCCGCGCGCTTGGCGCTGTCTCTGGTGGCTGGACCTGGAGCGGAAGCGCGAGTTAGGCCGGCTAGTCTACGAGGGCATGACTGTGGCCCACGAGGTCATCAGACAGTCGAAGGAGTCCGACGCGGCTGCGCGACAGCTGGCAACCGACATCTTGTACGCCTTGGACGCCGTGGGCGTGCTGGTCTCTGAGGTGTATAAGCTGGAAGCCTCTATCGGGCTCATTGGGCCTATGTAGAGCACTTACTGGGCGCAAGAAAACGGAGTGCCCGGAATTGTGGGAAAATTGTGGGAAATTTGTGGGAAGACTTTGGGGAAGTAGATTGTGGGAAAGACCCTGCCAATTACCTTTAATAAGGGAAATTGTGGGAAGATTGAAAAACAATGAAATCATTTGTCGGAAATTTGTGGGAAGACCGGGACGGGAAATATTGTTTTTTTTCTTTTTGTTGGTGGTTTGGGGCTTCCGCGCCGCTCCTTTTTTTGTCGTTTGTGTCATGTCTCCGACACCTCCGCAGAGCCGCAGAGATCTCTATATATATACACGGCCCCAGACAGACTGCCGCGGCCAAGTCCTGCCATGGCAGTTCAGGCAGCCTGCAGCTACTGCGCCACCGTCGGGGCGGCGGACTCCATGCGGCAGCGGGGCCGGAAGCGCTGGTGCGCCGACTGCCACTCTTTGGAGGCGCAGTTGAGCAGGAACGTGGGGTCCTTGGACCTGGAGGAGGAAGAGCTGAAGGGCTTTTTCGCGCAGGGAAAAGCACTCAAGGCTGCGGCCCCAAACAGTCGCCTGAGTTGGAAGACTGTGCGCGCATGCCTCAAAGAGAGCATGATCCGCCAGCGCACGCACCGGATCGTTCGTGAGTCTTCCTCTGAAGGGCGCCCTTTGGAGTATTGGACCAGACTCGGGTACGCAGAGGATGAAGTCCGCAAATGTCCGCAAGAGGTCGACGCGGTAATGGGCACAACCTTGTACAAAGTCACGGCCCGCAGCACCAGCGCACAACAAATTGACGAAGAAGTGGAGCAGACGATCCTAGACAAAGAAAAGAACTGCGCGCGCCAGAGAAAGAAAGGGAAAGGCGAAGAACCCGAAGGGGAAGCCGCCTGGGATGTGCCAGACGCAGAGGCAGCCGGCAAAGCGCAGAAGGGGGGAAAGAAGAAGACAGAAGAAAACGAAGAGAAGAAGACCGCCCGCGCCGAGGAGGCGCAGAAGGCGAAGCGAGAGAAGAGCAACGCCAAGGCCAGCGCTTTGGCTGGCAAGGCCTTGAGTCTGTTGACTCCGAAGGTGCAGAGCATCCGGGCACCACTGAAAGATGCCGAGAAGAAGGGCGGGGCGGAGCCGGAGACTTTGTCAGCGCTGCAGGAAGCAGCAATGAAATACGAGGGCTGGTTGCGCGAAGCGCGCTCCACCGTCGCTGCCGTTTCCGCGTGCGCGCACGCGCAGCTGCCGGAGCTTCCCTTTGCGAAGGACAGTTTGACGGCGAGCCTGGCTGCGGCCAGCTCCGCTGTGAAGAAGTGTCGCTCCGACGTGCGGCAGGCGGCAGATGCTGCGGCGGAGACCGCGGAGACCGTTGCTGAGCCGAAGGCCAAGCGTCGGCGCAACAGGCCGAAGGGAAATAGACCCCGAGCGGCCAATATCAATATATATATATAGAGACATCGCCAACGACACTGCTGGCTTACCAGCAGCAAGGGACCGACACTGCTGGCTTACCAGCAGCAAGGGGAACTTCACTCTCCACCTTTTGCGAGTGACCATGGGGAAAAAAGGTCCGTGCTTGTCGTCGATTTTTCCGCTTCCTGGTGATTTTCTTTCTTTGTTTTGTGGATGCGTTGCCATGTCTTGCTCGCAGCCAGGGTGTGTAGGGGAGAACACAACCTATATATACATGCGTGATGCCAAAGCGGAAACAGCTGGCAGAGCGTGAGCGCGAACAAATCCTGGAGGCTGTCGCGCTGGAAGAGGCGCCCGTAAACACTTTGAGGAAGATCTGGAATTTGGCTCTGGGTCGGAAACCCGAGGCGCACCGAAACGCCTTCTACGAGTGCGCACAAGAGGTCTTGAAACCACACCAGGACTGCTATACGGCTCTGCGGGTGGAGGAGGGCATCATTGTCTTAGCCAATTTGGACAAACTGCTGGCGCGCGCAGCGGAAACCAGCTCTGCTTGGGGCGCAGCCCTGGCGGAGGCCGCCGCCCAACGCCGGGAGTTGTCTTTGATCCTCTACTGGGTTGGCCTTTCGGACATTTTTTATTTTTTGCTTTTTTGGGCTAGTGCTGGGCTTATATGATATAATAAGTTTAATGGTTAAACTATGGACTGACCACCACTGGACTGACTAGACTGGCTCAAACTTACTGTCTGACTCAAACCACCCTTCACCTTCATACCCTCATGGTTCATACTCAAACCACTGTTCATATGATAAGCGTTCTTCCCATTCTGAAATCATTCTGAAGTTAATTATAATTGATGGTTATGCTGCGTCGGACCTTTTCCAACGCTCAAGCTGAAACGGCTTCATACCGTATGAAGTTTTCGTGAAAACGGAGTCTTGCGGTTCTGCACTCCTCCCAGCTCATTTCGAGCTGCTTAAACTGGCCTCGCAGGCCCAAGCCGTTTCTTCAGGCCTTGCAGACTTTGCATTGCCTGATCTCCAGCATGGCTCCGGTGACCCCTTCACAACGTGGATCCACATGGAGGTTCGCCAGCTGGTCTTCGAACACAAAGGCCACTTCGTCGAAGGTTCGCTGCCCTCGGCTTGCTCGCTGGCATGCCCCACATACTGGACTTCCTCGAACTCGACGGGCGTTTCTCAAGCCTCTGCAGTCTTGTTTCCGGTGGAAGCACTGGCTCGATTCTGCGAACCAAACCTGCCATGTCGGCTCAACAGCAAATCGCCGTCACCTTCCTGTCAGCGGGATCTGCAGCTGCTGTCTCTCAGGTTGATCAGCTCGATTAGGTGGCTCCTCTTGTGGTTCAGGGTCTTCTTGGGCAGCTGATGCTCGGACAATTGGTCTTGCCAAGGACCCCATCGATGAGGATCCCCTTATTGAGCTGGTTGAGACTTCTTCTTGCTGCCGCTGATCTTCCGTACCCACCCTCGTCATTCTCATGGACGGTGTTAAAGGTGGCGTTGTAGTTTCCCTTGAAGATGCCGTCGTCGGTGTCAGCCTCATAGTTGGGGGTTGTGAGTCTCTACCACGAAGACACGCTCTTAGCTTCTCCAGTAGCTTTACCAATGCCATCCCAACCAAGACCATCACCAGCGCAAACACCCCGAGATAGATGTCTCCGTCCACCACCTCATCTCCTTCTTTTCCTGTTTCATTGCCCTGCAGGGAGCCATGGACAGTTTGAAGAAGGCTCAAAACAACCACTAGTCGCGTGGCCTTTTCCAGATGGTATTTGGCCACCAATCGCATTGCTCGAGGTGCTACAATGCCCTGATCTTCTTCATGGACTGCATCGACGGAGTCCGGTTGCCAACCCATTGACATTCGCTCTCTCATCTCCTTCATACGGGCTATGGGAAGAGCCTTGGTGCCGACATCCGCAATGAGGTCCTTGCCCGGCTGGTACTTCAAGTCCCATAGTCCAGCCTGGAGCTTCCATCTAAGATGAGCAGCCCTCACCTTCAAGTGTCTTGTCCTCCATGCCCCCGTTGCACTGCTCGCAATAGAGACTGCCGCTGTGTTGTCACACTTGAGGTATTTGTGGACTTCCTCAACCATTTCCTCCACCAGGCAAGCTATGCTGTCACCAACCACAACTGCCTCTATGACCTCAATGAGTTCGGCTTCGGCAGTGGACAACGCTGGAAACGGTTGCTTGCAGCTCTTCCATGCCACCGGGGTGCCACCAAGTGTCGTGATGACACACCCATGGCTGTGTGCTCCTCCTGGCGCAAAGGATGCATCGCTCACCGATTCCAGGATCATTTTGGAGTTCCTGTAGTACCACAGTCCAAGTCCTTGAGTGGCATTGAGGTGCCTGATCAGCTGGTAAGCAGTCTGAATCGCCCAGGATGGCGCCCGACTTGTAGCTGAACAGATTCGGCTCACCACGTAGGCTATGTCTGGCCTCGTTTTGGTCGCTAGCCATAGCAACTCTCCCGCTAGCTGTTGAGCTTCTCGGATCAACGTGGCATGAGCGTTCAACTCATCCTCGGGTTCCTGAGAGTCTTTCATGATCTGGGCACTGCACAAGTCCTCCATGCCATGCCGTCGAACCACTTCCCGCAAGTAGGAACACTGGTTGGCAAAGTAATCCCCTTGTTCCGTTCTACTCAGCTCCATGCCGCAGTAGCGAACCGGCTCCTTTGCAGTCACCCAGGTTGGCTCTGAGGTCTCCCAGGTCTTCTGGAAGCATTGAATCCCCTTTTTGACCACCTCCTCAGATCCGAAGAGCATGACATCATCCACGTAGACCAAGGCCAGACCCTCGACCTTCGCCCCTTCTTGGCCATCCCGTCGCCTTACCAGCCACAGGTTCTCTTCAGCGAAGCTCTGCTGGTACTCGTAGGTCGTCTCCTCCACCATGAAGCTCATCTGACTGATCTCCACGTCACGGTAGTTGCCCCATAACTTAGGAGACTCCCTTAACCCATATAGGGCCTTCTCGACCAACCACATCTCACCTTCTTTGACCAGCCCCAAGCGAACCAGGAGTTTTGGTGGAAGCATCAGGACCAACCGTTCCCGTCGTTCTGCAGGATGTGACCGACCTCCTTCCTCCTCCAGGGTTTCTCCCTCCTCCAAGGTTTCCATTTGACCCGATTGGTCGGCGCCAAGACACGGTTGTTGTCCTTCTTGGTGTCGACCATGAGCATCTTCTAGGGCCAGTGCCTTTCTTCGATTGCTTTCATCGAGGGTGCGAAGTGGAGCATTAAGAAAAGCAGTCTTGATGTCCAGACTTGCAGCCCGCCATCCATTGGACGCTGCGACCGCCAGGGATGTCCTCAGGCATGTTGTGTCGGCTCCTCCTGCATAAAGTTGAGCAGCCTCGGATCGGTCTCCTGGTCCTCGCCCTGCACCCTTCAGGTAGTTTCCGCACACCACCAGACGGCATTTCCGGCGACCATCCGGTGCCTTGACTGCATGGATTGCTTTTCCGGGTACCACCTCTACCTTCTCCCCATGTTCTCTTTGGTAGTAGGCAACTTCTGCTGGAGTCAATCGACGGATTGCCTTCTTTTCTTCCAAGGATCGGATCTCCTTGATGATCGCCTCCAACCAAAGTTCCTTGTCCTTGTAAACCTCTTCATTTGGCACAATGCGGGTCTGCAAGATCTCATCTTCCATCAACCTCTCTGTCGATGCGACCTGCTCCAACCGAAGGGCTGTCAGTCCCCTTGCCATGACCGGCATCTCTCTTGGTGGTGAAGACAACATGTTCTTCTCCTCTTCATGAACGACCTGAAAGAGTCTCCTTCTCTCCTCTTCCCGTCGTAGGTCTTCAGCTCCTTGGATGCAGGCCAGTGGAGTCTTTTCACGAAGCCTCCATCTCAGTCGAATCGGGTCTTCCTGGACATGGACCTCCTCCAGCTCCAAATTCCTCTCATCCGGCTGCGGCTCTTTCACATCTCGAATCAGGTAGCTGACGACCTTAATCTTCTCCTTGTCGGTCAACACTGCATGCCCTTTTGAAACTTCCGGGGTGGGCGTGAGGTAGGTGACCATCTCCGAAGTTGGCTCAAACGGACCACCCCTTTCCCATGCCCTTTTTCTTGTTGTGATGAGTTGGCCGAAGCGTGGAATGGTCTCCGTGATGTTCTCTCTCCTCCGCCTCTCCAGTTCAGTCACGTGCCGGGCTGCTGCAGGCCACCACTTTGTTGCCATGTTTGAGGCGTGTAAAAGACGTCGTACCCGTTGCTTTATGGATGCGATCATCGCCTCTGCCCTTCCATTAAATTGGTGCTCGTCCGGTGGGCTGAAGGTCTTTGAAATCCCCCGTTGTTGGCACCACCTCCGGAGTGGAAGGTTGTCGAATTCCCTTCCGGAATCAGTGTGAATCCGAGCCACCGGATAGCCGTGCCGTCGAAGTTGACAATACAGTTCTTGTACTCCAGCAAGGACTTCTGATGCGCTCTTCGATGCCAGTGGAAGGCATACGGACATTGTCACCATCTTATAAACCTTCTGGTGTTCCTCAACTTCAGGTGGAGTTTTCGGCATCGGAATTGAGGATGATGGCTCTTCGGTCTTCTCTTCAACCCGAAGATCAGCCACTGCTTCAGGATCTTGTTGAGCATCCTCTCCTGCTTCTTCTTCTGGTGACTCTGAGATCCTGTCCCCCTCCTCCAACTGCTTGATGTCTTCTTCCTCCGCCTCATCTGAAGTCGGTCTGTAGGAGAAGTCGTCCACCTCGGCAGGAGCTGGACCAGGATCATAGATCACGTCCCTCATGGACTCCTCCTGTTCCAGTCGTGGCCAATCATGTTGGATCTCCATGTCCTCCTGTTCTTCCCAGGGCGCCTCCTCCAGAACCGGCCAAGTATATGCTCCGACCAGCAGGTATTTCTTCGGGTCCCCGTCAATGTCAGTTCCCAAAACGAAGGGGCCGGTCATGTCCAGAGCCAAGACACATGGCGAGGCAATCCCCTGCGACCGATGTGGTCTGTCCTTGGCTGCCGCTCGTTGACATACAGCGCAATCTCTTCGAAATGGAACATGTCCCTGTGCGAGGTGCTCTTGCCATGACAAGGCCTTCAAGGTGACTCTCTTCTTTTGGATGGTGCTGGTGATCTGTCGTGCAATCTCCCTCATCATTCCAGGTGCCCATCTTGCAAGATCAGAGCTCGACACTTGATGCTTAGCCTTCAGGAACGCTTTTGGTGGTCCTCGATCTTCTGGAACAGTGAAATCCATGTTCAAGGCCAGTGACGTTGGCTTGACTGCCATTCCTCCATAGGCTCCTTGGTTGAAGGTCACCAAGTCTAAGTTGAGGTGGTCTTTCATGACTCTCCATTCTTCTGTCCTCCAAAAAGAAGCTACATCTGGCATATGCTCCGGAGCTGCTGGCTGTTCCATCAGGAATCGTACCACTGGTTGCAGGTTGTTTTCCTTCTCCTGAGACAGCCGAGCATCTCTCCCGATCTTCGCCACAATGTAGAGGGTCACCATGCGAAACAGCAACAGGTCATCTAGGTGACACTTTGCCCTTTCCACCTCATCAAGTTCGTCAAGTCCCCATGGTTTTCCGAGCGACCTCGAAGGACCAGGCATTCCAGTGACTGGATGGTGTCGAAGTTCACTGCGGGTTCGACAATTCGGGCCGCCAATCACTGCGTCTACCCAACCCAGCATCGCTATGCGTAGTAAAGCTGCATACATCGCATCATCCTTGGACATGTCATGCTGCTGGTCCCGTTGTATGTCCACCTCCAACAGCCGGGTTGTGTCACCACCAGCTTCCTTGAGAGCTCTCGTCAAGTCATAGCCCTCCTTCTTGCCAGCATACAAGTGAATCACCACCCCTTCATTTTTCCACCTCCTCCGAATCCTCCGATTGACCCCCAAAATTTCCAAATCCCTCGAAGGAGTATCAGCAAGTCTATCTCGGATCCGTTGAGGAATCTTGTCAAAGATGGGGCATTCGTCTACCACCCTTTCCATCCAGTCGACATCCGTCTGGGACTCCCCAAAGATGTAGCATCTCAGCGCTGTTCTTGATCGGGTTTCCTCAAGCTCCCGTATCAGCTCCAATGCTTCTTCATGGTCAAGTTGGGGGCATCCAGCTTCCACTCGAACTGCGATGTCTCCTTTCACTGGGTGGGTCAACACACAACGATCTTCTCCCCACTCGATCCGGCATCCAAGGTCCCGAACCAGTCGTCCAGCAGGAACAATCGGCTCCACATAGTGGCTCTGATGCACCAAGGTTTCGCCTTCAGTCATGCGGATGCTCTGGGTTCCCCCTGCTGCCAAGGTCACCTGGACTTGCCGATACCGTTGGATGTCTTCTCCTGGTAGTCGAGGCCTCAGGGCATGCGTGGCACCGGAATCCAGCAATCCATCACGTCCAGTCTGGACTCTGGCAACCTTCACAGCTCGAATCCCAGGTCCCTTCTTGTCCTTGGAGGCATTGAGCTTCTTCAGCGACTCAGTCAAATCCATCGCACGCTCATCACCATCTTCCCCGAGATTCATCCCCTTCAATAGCTTCTGGGCTTCTTCCAAGACATTCTTGAGAGTATCGCTCCCAGCACCAGCCTGAACTTCTTGAAGACCTTCGGACCCACACGAAGAGGTTGCCTGTGGCGACAAGGAGGCGCCAGACTCACTTGGAACCGAAGGACTCGACTGCTTCTCATTCAGTCTTTGGATTCTGGGTTTTCCACCTCCCGCTCCTGAGTCTTCCCCTCCAGGCTTCTGCTTCTGGCCTTCCTTTCTTGGGCATTCCCTAGCATAGTGCTGCGTGGCTCCACAGACATAGCATCTCTTGTCTCCAGGCTCTGCTTGATGCAGCCATTTGCACGACTGTCCCTTTCGGCATCCGGTCTCCGAGAGGAAGTAGCGGCACGGTCCCTTAGTGCCTTCTTTGCCCGTCTGCTGCCCATCCACCTTCTTGTCACTTGGTTGTATGGACTTCAGCTGCGTGGCTCCTCCAGGATTAGCCGTCTTCGCCGCAGTGGATTGTGGGCGCACCTTGTGCATGAGTTGTTCCATTTCAGCTAACATATGCTCAGCATATGTCCGAACTGTCTCCTCTGTGGGGATCGAATCCAGCTGCAAGGTGTTCTTGACCAATTGGCATCTGAATTGTAGTTCAGGTTGCTGTGACAGGACCTTCTTGCTCAGTCTGTTGATGCCCCTGAGCAAGATCGTCGAGTCAGGGAGATTCAGATCTATGTCGGAAGCTCGGCGCAGCCAGCGCATCCACCTCCGTAGACCCTGACATGCCTCCAGGGGAGATCCTGCCTCCACCGGCTCCTCAAGTTGTCGCAAGATGATGGTCCGTTCATGTACACCACCTGGTTGATATAGAACCATCAGTTTGCTGACCAGTCGTAACGGCGTGAGTGAGCGGGTTGCCACAAGTTCCTCCTTCACCGTCGAGGGGACTGCCGTGAGCATCATGCTAATGGCACGTTTCTCAACTCGTGTCCATTTCACCTTCTTCAACTCTGCCGACGGCTCAATGGTGAATGTTGTTCTCTGGATTGGTCTGAGCTGAATGTACTTGTTGTACCATTGACGAGCTTCTCCAACCACCAACTCCACCACTGTCCCGAGGAGTCACTGAGGTCTGTCATGGCTGGCTCAATCACCGTCAACCAGTCCGCAAGGTCGATGGGTGCCGTGTCCATAGGTTCTGGGAGCATCGGCAAGGTGATCGTCCCTGGCCCGCCTCCGGACCCTCTTCCTTGTGCTCCTTCGCAACCAGGTAGTTCACCAGCTTGGCCATCGTGTCCATAATTCCACCAGCTTCACCTTCCATCGGAGCAGCTGCTGTCCCAGCCCCTCCTGTTCCCTTCTGGGCATTTGTCCCGCCCTTTCCAGTGCCATGCGATCTTGCCGTAGGCACCGTCGTCGTCGTTGATGGTCCCCTCGGATTCGTCGATGAGGTAGGTTTCCACCCCAGCCCCATGAAGCCTCTCCCATCAGGTCTGGGTCCTGCAGATCGCGATCTTTCACGAGCTGTCCTTCCCCTTGTGCTTCTCGGCGGCATAGGCGTGGTGTGCCCCATCATCGACTGCAGCTGTTCAAATTGCTGCATGGGGGTGAGCTCATACAGCTTTTTCCTCTCCTGTTCAGGACCGTCTAGTCGTCGGTGCCGATCAGGATCCTCTCGTTGTTCAGGTTGGCTCTCAGGAGTTCGAAATGCTTGGCCTTCGATCTCTTTCTGCAGAGCCTTCACCTGGATCTCGAAACCAATTCGTTGGTCCCTCAACTCATCCCGCAGATCTCGGTTTTCTTGTCGAAGGGCCTCAAACAAGGTCAACAGCTGTTGTTGCATGACCATGTTAGGGTCATATCCCAAGGATCCACCTTGCCCTCGTCCTTGTCCATGAGGTAGAGGTGTCATCATCATCATAGAAGTCTGCGCCTCGCTACCCCCATCACCAGGACCTTGTACTCCTTGAGGTCCACGTTGTAGTGCCACCTGCAGCATCTGGTCATCGGGATCATCTCCTTCCAGCAGACCATCTACTAGAGCCAGCTGTTCCTCTTGTTCTTCCGCTGGTTTCTCCTCCGGGATCTGCCTTGCTACTCCCGAACCATCTGCCACCATCTGAGGAGGCTCACCTCGTCGTACTCCAGGAGATGGTGTCCCTGTCGTCGTGCTCGTTTGTGGCGCCCTCAACTCTTCACCTTGCAAGAAAGCAGGCCTCTCAGGGAGCACCACCGGCTTTCCGCTCAGAACCAGGTCCTTGGTGTTGCCACTCCTGTTCTCGCCATAGAGGTGCGGTGCCTGCTTGCGAAGATCTTCTAGCCCTTGTAGTTGCTCCGGACTAAACAGCCTCGTTGGCCCAGGACCCAGTTCTTGAGGTGATCCTTGTGGCCCTTGGAGACCATCCTCCGAGCCTGCGGCCGCCACCTCTTCTTCTTCTTCTCCTGGAGCCCTTCGCCTCCGCCGCTGCTGGATCGACATGGCGGCCAACTACCCGGCCGTCGGCGTGACAGTCCGAGGTGGTCTTACTACCGTCTAGAGTTTGGGCTCATAACCTGATGGTTATGCTGCGTCGGACCTTTTCCAACGCTCAAGCTGAAACGGCTTCATACCGTATGAAGTTTTCGTGAAAACGGAGTCTTGCGGTTCTGCAATAATATCTCATGGGCTATATTGTCACTGTCTGACTTGGACTGTCATCACTTCCATTCACTTCAGTGCCATACTCCGTCATAGCCTGACTTGCCGATCATGGAAGAGCCGGAAGAGCTTGACAAGTACGACGAGACAGGCGACATTGCCCGGTGTGACTCGAGTCTGACTAGAGCGCTCTAGTATGTAACATGAAAGTGGAATCGGAAGTATTGATATGCGGTAGCAGCCCCATGGTCCCTTGATGGGTTCACCCGCCTGACTTGCCAGGTAGACTGGAGGGAGTTGATCCTTCCAGATTGACTTCAACAACTTCATCCCCATTGTGGTGATTGACAGGCGTGCTTGGTGGGAGGAGGAGGTGGTTGACAGGTTCATGTCATTGACGTCATGAGTGTTCATGTCTGACATGATTTTGTAACTTTTGGCTCAGGTCTGTCAGGCTCAGGACATCGCATGCATTCCATGATATCGGACTGAGTGACTCACTCACATATCGGACTGACCGACTCACTCACATATCGACCGACTGCTTACTTCACAGACTCCCCTTCCCAAAAACACACTGTCCAGTTCGCGGTGCCTGACACGTGGCCTGACACGTGGCCTGACATGGAGGAGGTCTCTGGCATCGATGCGGCTGAGTCTGTGATGTGGACTCGTGAGGACTGGCCAGAAGGACTCATCATTTCCTATGGGACTGACGCCATCTACAGCACAACAGTGGATGGAGACGGTGGCCTGTTGAACATTCAAGTCATCCTTTCTACTCTTTTTTTGGTGGGCCAGACCAGGTCGGTGAAGATGCGCAGTTTCTTAATTGCCTCACTGAAACGCTCCATTGAGGTTCTCGCGGATTGATGGTGATGCCACAACGGATTGCGCAAGAAGCGTCTGACTGCAGGGCGGTCCTTCTCACACACGACATGGAGGCGATCTGGCCTGACAGCGACAGTGTGGCAGGATTTCTCCAGAATCCCAAGCTGGACGGCTCCTATGGTTCCTTGACTTAACGTGTTTAACAATTTTTAAATAGTGTTTGTGGCATGACTCTTAGGCCATTTTGGCACCGCACCTGACTATGTAGCCTTTGAGCTCCTCTCCCTGACTGCAGGTAGCCCGACGGAACCGGAGTGCCTGCTTGACGTCCTGTCTGACCCCTTGGCCCGGAAGCCTGCTTGCGCTGGAGTCCTGTGTGGCTTGACGGCGATTGCATCGGCAGGAATGGGTCGGGCTGACACCAAGCCTTGGTGGCTGTGCCTGACATGCTCCTTGGCCAACATGTGGCTGGCTGACTGCAACGTTTATGTTTTTTCACCTTAGCCTAATTGACGTAGAGGTTGTTTAAAAATAATTTAATGAATTCAATGACAAAGACTTGGTTCAATTGTCTATTGAGGCAAGACTGGGAAGGTCGCTTCGCAAACTGTGGCGCTTCTGGTTGGCGGTCTAGTAAAGCAGCCAGTGTGGCTGGTTGACATTCATGGTCCCTGCGGGAAGCACCTTGCAGAGGTCCCAGAACTGTCTTCTAGTGTGAAGCTTGACATGAATCAGCCCTTACATTTTTAATTTTGAACGGGTGTTATTCGTGTTGAGTCATCCATCGCATTGGCTGGGTTTACTAACACTGAGCTGAGGAAGAGGCTGATGCTTGACTGGGTGCCAAAGTTCAACCATGATTTTGTCAACATGATAGTCATGAACGGCATGTGCCCGTCGCCACCACCAGCGCCTCAAGCGCCACCATTTGACGTCGAGGATGAGGTCCCAGAGTTTGACGAGGAGGAGGCGGACGCGCCTGGGCCCATGTTTCAATAATGAAGATTTTTATTTTTGTCAATCAAAGTTTTTCGTTGCTTGATGGCTCACTCCTTGACTGACTGCTTGACTGTTAAGGTGTCAATGACCATAATGGCTAACACCATCAAAACAGTGGCGCCTGACATCTATGTGGCTTTGCAACAGTTGAAAGTTGATTACTTTGCATGGACTGACAATTTGCAGCATTTGGAACATTTTCTTATTTTAAGTTGTTTTTAATTTAAATGTGTCAATAATTTGATTAGTCATTTACTGATTCTGATTGTCGGTTGGACTTAAGTTCATCTCAGGCCATGTATTCCGTCATGCATTTGGATGATCTCAGCCTGGCTAGCACCCGCGCGGAAGTGCCTGTCATTCTCAGTTTCTTGGCCTGACATGAGGTTGGCCCTCACAAACTTAGTTATTGTTTTAGTCAGACTTATGATGATGCTTTTTAGCCCAATCAGCTACATTGACTGGCATTGTCGCTCAACTCTAAGGAGAGGTGATGGGGAGGAGTGGCGGCAAGGGGACAAAGCAGGTGTGGCAAAACCCCAGCAGAGTCATTGCTAAGTTTTGCCGGGAAAGGTGTGACGAGTATCGCATGCGCTGCTCGGCTTAATTTAATGTTCACTTTTGACATTATTGCTTTGTCTTCACTTCAAATATGTGTGATATGAGTGATAAAACCATTAATTATAAAAATCAAGCTGACAAATTGTCAGAGTCAGCGTGCTGCTTAAGGTTGCAAGGAGAAGACTTATGGAGCAGTGCCTGACTACATGACGAGGAATGACCGCAGGGGCTCGGGCTCCAAGCGCCGCAGGCAGCCTCCGCCTGACGGGTCTGACGGGCCTGGCGCTTCTGCAGCAGCAGCTGAACCTGTGCCTCAACAGCAGTCAATGCCGACTGACCCTGAGCCGACGCCGACTGACCCCAGACAACCGCCTAGTGAAGAGTTTTTTTCGAATTGGTGGTTGGTGTCTGATGGCGGCGGGCCCTTGGTGGTGATGCCTGACTTCGGTCGTTGCATCAAAAAGTATCCCAAGGCTCCTTTGCGTGCCACCCCTCCAAAACTGAGAGGAACATTGTCTTTGAAGTTAGGCATCCCTGGCATGCCCGGTCTGACCATGTGCTTCACAGCCCACCACCTTTGCCTTCATTGGAGAGTCAGAGTGAGCATGACTGTCGGCAGGAAGCCCCGACCAAGACACAAAGAGTGGCGTTCAAGGTCCCGCCTGACGAGTACTCTCCCTCTCCCACAGCAGCTGCGGTTTTGAGTTTGACTCAAAGGGCAAAGGCAAGGCGATGGATGACTTCCAGAAGGGGAAGGATGGTGGCAAGGAGATGGGGAAGGTTGACTTCCAGAAGGGGAAGGGGAAGGATGACTTTCAGAAGGGGAAGGATGACTTCCAGAAGGGGAAGGGGAAGGATGACTTCCAGAAGGGGAAGGATGACCTCCAGAAGGGGAAGGATGACTTCAAGGGCAAGTCTAAAGCCAAGGGAACGGATGACTTCAAGGGCAAGTCTAAAGCCAAGGGAACGGACCATGAAGAATCAGAAGGCGGCAAGGGGAAGGATGGTGGCAAGGGGAAGGCTTCATGGCATGACGTTGAAGACTTTGAGCCCGGCGAGGAAGACGACGACGATGAATGGGGCGAATGGGGACAATCTGGCCAGAAGAGTGACTTGAATGACAATGATCATGGCTGTTGTTCATTTCTTATTTATTTAAAGGTGCCAGTCATTGATGTTCATGGCCATGTCTCATTGAGCAGGTTCTTACTACAACCAGGATCATCGTCAGCAGTGGGGCTGGGAGCATTATGGAGATCCTGCCCAGTACCCATGGCGGAGAACTCAGCCTTTTGAGACTTGGCAGAAATAGAGTTCAACAGCCTCTCACATCTCTTTGGGTGACATGTTAGCCCCTAAGCAAAGTTTGATGATGATGACAAGCATTGTCGAAACCTCAGGCGACTGACCATGGAGGCTTCTTTGTACCCCGTGATGGTGGCACTGGTACATGGTCGCAAGGTGCATGGTCCCAAGACAATTGGTCCGAAGGGCATGACGAATGGCACAGTGGCGAATGGCCTCAAGGGCATGACCAATGGTCCCAAGAGCCTGACAAATGGCACCAAGAACCTGACAATTGGTCCCAAGGGCCTGACAATTGGTCGCAAGGGCCTGACAATTTGTCCCAAGGGCTTGACAATTGGTCCCAAGGGCCTGACAATTGGTCCCCAGGGCCTGACAATAATCGGTCCCAATCAGACACTCCGACGACCCAAGGGCCTGCTCCGACGCCCCAAGGGCCTGCTTATTGGCGTTTTCCCCCACCGCCAGGGGATCGGGCCCACAGGTTCATTGAATGGACATATGGGCAGCCCCGAGGTTGGAAGCCATGATGGTTGACTGAGTCCCATTACTGCCTGAGATAATTGGCCTGGGTTTGACAGCAGCCCCACACGCACAGTGGCCGAGCTAAGAGCATGTCAGAGAGTTGGGGGCCCATTTCATCTACGCAAGTCAGCCTAAATGGCTGGCGTTTCTTTTGGTGATAGGGGCACGCCTGACAGCAAAAGGGTCAGAGTCAGGCTTGATATTGTCAGGTCAGAGTTCTGTAGGTGAGTAGGGCCTGAAAGATGGTTGTTCGAAAGTGGCATCACTTTGACTTCTTGCTGTGTTTGACTGCTGGTAGCTGAAGCTTTGCGATATTCAATTCAGCCGCCATGACAGGCACAAAACTGCATGACGACAACCAGTTGGACATGGCTCGGGTCCCCAGACAGAATGTGAGTCTCAATCAGGCTGGAGAAGCTGTAGTTGACATTGAATCTGGTGCATGACAACCTGAGTGCCATGATTTGGATGATTGTCTTGCCTATTGACGGTTGCAGTCGTTCAATTACAGCAGTTTACTTTCCGTCGCCAGGCCTGACCATGGACTGCTTTGCACACAACATCTTGTTGGGGATCCCTGACGCATGAGTTAGTCCGTTTGAGCAACTTAGACGACTCAGATTTGAACTGACTCACTTAGTAGCATCAATCATCAATTGTCATGTTAGGCTATCTCCGACACTATTCGTCACACTGTTCATTTCAGGCGAATGGCGTGGATCAGCTGGCAGACATGATTTGTTCGGTAGCCCAGACAATCCGCAGTGAGTGTGAGAGCAGCGCAGTGCCTGCAGGCTGTTGCCTGAAATGGACTGACTGGCAGCTGTGTTTGATCAAACCCCTGCAAGCTTTGGGTGAGTGACTGACGATTGTCATCATGGCTGATCCTCGTGATCCTGGCATTACACACCCCGACAGCCTGGATGAGGAGAACAGGACTGACATTCATTGAATGAAATTGGCTTCAATCTGCTGCGTCAATGGCTAACAAGGTTGTCATTGATGTCAAACACCTCGTTGCCTTACTGTTCAGGCTAAAATGTGCAGTTTGTAGCAAGCGGGTCGGCGAGGGGGTTGACATGTCACTTTTGCACTGAACTCAGCGTTGGGCGTGATATTATTGTTTGACAAGAAATCTCACTCACTCAAAAAAGGCAACTCATTTTCCTTTGCGGTCAGTGCTGGGGCGCTAAGGAGTCCACTGCAAGAGCCTGACACAAGGACGTGGCTGTGTCAGGAGTGTGGCCTGGTGGACACCGTGACGTTTGATGACTTGCCTTGCCACCCGCGCTTTGGATTCCAAAGTTTGGATCATGGAAATTAATATTATGACAATAACGACTGACCAGCTGGCTAATAATTAAGAAGTTTGACCCAAACTCAGGTGTTCTTATGGGGGGGGTCGTGATTGGCGCTGAGCATGTGGTTAAGACCATTCGAGGAAGGCAAGGAAGACGAAGAGCTAATAAATTACCAGTCAAACTGCACTTCAGACATGCTTTGATTGACGACGCTCGATTGCCATTATTCAACGCACACTAGCAGGCACTCAATGGACATGTTATCCCGCCTGATGATCCAGAAGGCTTTGGACCGGGCAATCAGCATCCGGCCCACCGATACACATGAGCTGCACTGCAAGAGGTTGAATGAGGTACTGACTGACGACTTTGAGCCTCCCTATGCCAGAATGAGATTTCAAGGGCTAGAAACCTGTCTGACTTACTGAATTTGAATCAAATTGTGACATGATGAAATCATCACGAGGCATTAATTATATTTATTGTTAGAGCCGCCTATTGGCCTTTTGCCCTGCTCAGGACTCTGTGGCGAGATTGGCTCATGCCGACAGGACTGTTTTCACTGCGGTGCCATCAACCCGACACTTGAATTAAGTTTATTGATGGATTTTTTAATGGCAATACTGACTCCTGAGTTTGGGCTGGTGAGTTGATGTGTTTTTCCGCCTCTTAAGGTCAGGATGCGAGTTCTGCTTCGTCGTCTGGCGCCAAAGGCAGACCAAAGGCAGAGGCAAATCCACTCCTCCGGAAGTTGGTGTGAAGACATTCGGCCTGTGGATTATGACTAGAATGGAATGGGAGAAAGCAGAGACTCACGGCATGACCTTTCAATAACTTGTCCGACTCTGACTTTCTTGTGTTTGACAGAATGTTGGACAGAGATAATTCATTGAATGACTGCCCGCTTTTGCATTTTGGCAGTCTGACAGTCAGTGAAACTCCGGCCTGACATTCATGGCCTGAGGGGCGAAAAAGTTCATCCAGTGGACTTGACCTTTAGGGGTCGACCCTATGGTCAAGACTGACTCATGGGCATTCATGTGCAAGGGTCTGGTGTAATGGCGAGACACTGACTGAATTGATTGACGCATTGAGGAGTAGGTAGGGCTTCAACCAGTGCTGGCACGCTCTGTGTGCGTCAGTGTGTGTAACGACGCTTTAATCAGCATCATGCCTTGACTGAGGTCTGACCCAGCCAGATTGGAAGTGGTCACCTTCCAATCTGTGGAGGGCTGAGAGTGTGCAGCGGTACCATCATCCACAGTTTGCCAGTCACTGGGGGCCTGACAGACTTGTTGAACGTAACATGATTATTTGACATTGATGATTGTGTGGAAGCCTGGCAATCAGTGATATGACTGACCTTCAGCGACAGCAAACTTGATCCTCAGCCATTTTGGTTACGTAAAACAAGAACCTGTCTAACCTTCGACCGTTTGACAGTGTCTGGCACATGACTGCCACTGCCAAAAAACAGCAGCAGCGACATTCAAGGCTGGACCGGACATCATTTGAGTTTGAGGTGACATGAGGATGATGGTAAGCTGAGTGGAGTGCAAAGACGACTGATACAGGCCCAGCAAAGCATGCGCTAAGGCTACAAAGGCCAGGGATGTAGCAACTTCAGAAGCTACTAAGAGTCTTTAATCACTGACTGACATGCTGTTTGACTGGCTAGTCTCTTAAGTTGAAACATTTGCTGAAAGTATCAGTTCGGTCACACTGCCCGACCTTGCAAGGCCTGCGAAGATGAAGAGAGGCATTGCACTTAGGGCGTACTGATGATCAGTGAGTCAGAAAGGCTTAGGCTTAGATCAGGCTATCAACTGCAAACTTTCAGGCAGCTGGACAATTTAGTGCTTCCCCAGGCTGGGGCTGGGGGTTAAGGATCTTGGTTTTTGACACATTGACTATTTTTTGAACTTGTGACATCATCATCCTCAGAGTTATCAGGCAATCCTTGTGAAGCCAGAGCTTGGGGAGGTTGATGGTGTGGGTCTTGATCAAATCCTGACTGACAAGTTGTTGTGATGCATGTTGTCATCATCATCATCATCACCACCTCAGGCAAGAGCCAGGGTCTTCGGAGAAAGTATTTGGACTCAGAGCCACCACCTTTGGAACAACGCCAAAGTAGACGAGCTTTCTTGCAGAGGCAGGGGGAGTCAGATCTGATGATAATTTGTCAATCTCAAATTAGTTAAATTTATTATTGTGGCACCGGTGGTATCTAGAGCCAGGCTGTATGACATGGAAAGAAGGAGAAGAACACGTGAGCCAAAACAGCCTGCTAAGTTTGACAAGCCTGCTGAGCCTGTTATTGTGTGTCAGCTGCCTGACGGAACCAAAAAGGATGACGTTGTGTTTATGAACAAGCTTATCAAGGCTCAGCAAAACAAAATACGATGCTTGACAGTGCGCATGCTGGCCGCAGAATCCAAGGTAATTGTCAATAATGGTCCAAACCGCACCTGACTTCATTGCCTGCTTGACTTTGCCTAACTTTGTAGTAAACATCACCAGACGTGTGGCAGTGTTTTTTGGATTGTTGGGGGCCGGGGGTCATGTCTAAGACTGACATGGCAGCAATGTTTCACAGTCTCAGTGCTTGGCTGTGGATGGGGAAATGAACAACGACAATGATTTGAATGGTCTGACTCACTGACGATGATTACTTGATGTCATTCCAAGGTTTGCCACGCTGCTACGCACACACACAAGAAGCCCAAGGCTTGGGCAGGAGTGGGTCGGGCCAGGTCATCAATGAACAGTTATCCTATCCCAACTCCTCCCCCGGCGCCGGCCCGGCGCCGGGCCACCCAAACTCCTCCCCCGGCGCCGGACCGGCGCCGGGTCAGTCAATAACAATTATCTTAGATAATCCCCCAGATGTTCATTTGTCACCTCAACATTGCTCGCTAGGCATCTTCTTTGTCGATGGAGGTCTGACACCAAGTTTACGTCCGGGGCCCGGCGCCGGGTGCCGGGAAGCTTCTGTTGACTGACTGAATGATCTGTTGAGCTGGCCCAGACTGACCCGGACTGATTGACTGATTGCATTTTTACTTTGTCGTGCAATGGCAACCCCTGGCCGGCCAGCCGAACCACCCAAAGAGGAGTGGAACCAAGTGACGTGACGAATATTTATCAATTTTGTTAATTTAATTTAAGATTTGAACGGCTAAACCCACCAAGACATCATTGCGACAGTCGAACAGTTTTAGCGACGCCAAGGCTGCCGGGAGCAATGTGCAGTCTCAGATCAAATTTGTGCATGACAACCTGGTCAAGTTCCTGCAAACCAACAGCAAGTTGCGTGCAGTGGGGATAAGCTGTGCGACTTCCATCAAGAAGTTGGTTGACATTGCGCCGCTGAAACTGATCAGCCAAGGGGCTGAGAAACCGACCAGTGAGTCGTCTTACAAGGAGATGTTCCACAAAGAGCGATGTTTGACCAGCTTGACTCCTGACAGGATTCTGCTAACTCCTTTACTATTATTATTAGATTTGTGAATAGCAACTGTAATATTAATTCATATGTCTATGTCAGAGTCAGTTAATTGACTCTGACTCAATTGGTCAGTCAGTCATTCAGAATATTAATGTCACTGAGGACGCACTTGGAACTATATGAAGCAGGGGGCTCCGTTTTTTGGCTTGACCACGACTCGAAGTCAGACACCTGGTTGTCTTTTGCAGATGTGGATGATTGGTCATACACATGGACTCAAGTAAATGCAGAACGCCGATTGATTGCCCCCGTGACCTTCATTGTCGGCATGACTGCAGATGATATGAAGAACATCCATGCCAATCTTTGGTCTCTTGTAGCTGGACATGGTGTCTTTGATAAATTGGATTGATTTCGCATTTTTATTCAATTGTGGGGAGCTGTTTCTGTGTGATCTGCCAATTAAACAGTCATCCAAGTTTCTGGCGGAAACTCAGGTGCTTTGCAGGGGTTTTACCTCGTTCTGGCACGGGCAATGTCTCAAGGTGATGTCAACAGGGTCGTGGCGGTGCACACAGCAGGTTTGACGGTGACAATCCGGATTCACCTCTTGCCCAAGTCTGACCCTGAACAAATGTTGGCACAACTCAGATTGGATTGGGGAGGGCTTCAGTCAGGTCTTGGCGAGTTGGCGCCGTCTACCTTGTGCTGGATGAAATGGTTCATCGCCTCGTATGACATCCAGAAGTCTGACCAGAACACCATCAAAGACCTGGCTTCCAAGAAGTACACCTTTAGCGGAGGAAGGCCCGTGAACAAGAGCGTGCTTGACAGTGCCCTCATAGTTCGCCAGGCCGGCCTGACTGAAGAGTGCATGTTTGACCTTCTGTACTCACTGGAGAAAGAATATAAGATGAACGGTCTGACCAACAGCCACTCGAACCTTCAGCGGGTTTGTATGACCGTTCGCAAGTCCATGGCAGAGATGGCCTTGGCTGACAGACTGGCCGACATGGAGTACTCTGCGCCTGACTTCCCATCCGAGATGCCGTCAAATCTTGCGTCTGGCGGCAGCAAGGGTACCGACAAGACTTTGAAGGAGGGGGTGTATTTCGTGTTTGCTTGCTTGAAGAGCCAGCTTGACGGGAAGTGCCTGCAGCCAAATGAAGTGACCGGCGATATTTTGGAGAGCTTCTGCCAGGTGTCCATGGCAAAGCTTTGCCTGATACACTTCATTGCGAGTGTTGTCAGGGTCCTTCCGTCTGACGACAAGGACTGTGCTTATTGACAATGACAAGTGTTTAGTTTTAAATAACTTGTCGCTTAACTCAAGTCAGACGGAGAAAGTTTAATTGGCTGACAGGCCAGGTGGTGGTTTCGAGGCTTTTTTCAAGGTTTGTTCAGTTCCCTTTCTGTTCCCTTTCTCAGGATGACAAAGCCTTGCGAATGAACATGCTCAAGTCCGTGCATGTGTCGCTCAACCCTCTGAAGTGGTGTGAGCTCAATGGATCCAAGGCGGGTGAAACTTCAGCGGATTTTGCGAAGGACTATTTGAAGGTGACTGACTTGCCTGACGCTTTAGCGAAACTCCTCGAGAACCTTGAGGAATTGATCTCATATGCTAGGGATGAGGACTGACATACACATTTCTGAGTCAGTTTGAATCATAGGTGAGGAAATTTACATAAAACTCAACTAAGTTGAGAATGTCCACCCCAGTTTTTGACACACAACAGCGCTCAGTCTGATGTGAGCCCTGGATTAGGACATTGACACAATACTTGGCGAGCATCCCAGCCTGACAGAATTTGCTGGCACAGTCTTTAGGGGCACAGACTCGAGCCTGACCAAGCTGGAGTTGTGCAGAACGTGGCGTTCATGGTACAAGGAGGTTGCCGGAAACAGCAAGAAGGTGGTCTCGATCCTTGTCAGCAATTAAATTACTGTCAGTCAGACATGGTTCTGTACACCGACTAGTGGGGTTGCAGTAGTGTGTAAATATGACTGACAGTTTGACATTCATTATAAAACCTGTCACCTGTCGATGTTGTGAGAGAGTCTGAGGGCCACAGCTGTTCCCACAATCGATTTGATTGAGAAAGCTGCCAAGTCTGACAAAGATCCTGACCAAGTGTGGAGACAGGCATGGCTTTTAAAGTCAGGATGATTAAATTAGTCCACATGTTTTCAATAATTCACGTTCTTAATAAGGCTTAGATTTTTGACTTGATCACTTCCCCTGAATGCAGGTGTCTGAACGCAGGCTTGCCATTGCGCGCTTTCACTCTGCGCCTGAAGTGACCAGCTTGGAGAACGAGATCAAGAAAGCAACCACCAGGTGGCGTAAGAGTTTCAAACCCAAGCTGGGTGAGAACCATTTGATGGTTGTGGCTTCCTTTGACCTTGTCAAGCTTGACTCCTTTAAGGCTCAGCGAATGGCATTGCATGCAGTTTTAGAACGTTTTTTCAATCAGAACCATCAATTTAACTTTAAGTCGATTCAGTAGTTGACACTGGTCCCAAGCTGCGTTCACCAGCGCAGGACTCAGCTCCAGATTCTGCACACTATAACCGCTTTACAGCCTTGCTTGAGTTTATGGCCAAGGAATTTGGTAAGAGTGACATCGTGGTTGCCTTTGATGGCATGGACAAACAGGCACGAAATGTGATTGAGACTAAGTTTGGCCAGAAGGACTCCATTGAAAACGTGTTGGTCTGGAGTGTTGTGGCTGCAATTGAGAGCCAGGTCCAGGTGAGATTTTTTTAAGACTCTCACTGCAAATTTGATTGATTCAACAACTAACGATGATTTAATTAATACAATTCCTCCCAGTGATCCCTGACACCAAGGTGGGAAAGGCTTGGCCCTGTCTGGGATGGATGACAAGGAGGACGAGTCTGACCAGAAAGCCAAGAAGATTGCAACCAAGCAGCTTGGCTGTGCCTGTTGCAAAGCGTTGACCCCTTTGCAGTGAGTATTGATGATTTGTTTGAGGGATAAACGTGTTGGCTCAGGTAAGACCTGTCACTAAGACTCCTTTTATTATGGTGACCCTCATGTTCTTCCAGGTTGGAGCATTACTTTTTTACG